>PVKM010022309.1:0-21935 GCA_004027735.1 Carollia perspicillata
AAAAAGGAAAAGAAAATCTAGAGCAGCTAATTTGGAGAAATAAATGTATTAGAGGCCTCTTCGCTAATGCTTTCATACTTGCATCTAACCGATGCTTTACCCTAGAGTGACTGGAGCGGCTGGTCGTGGCCGGCGCCCGCTCCATGGGAAGCGCTGGGCGTTTCACTGGGCCAGCCCCACAGCCATACGCCACCATCGGAGAGGCAGTCTGCAGAGCTCAGCGGTGAACTGGCACAAGGGCAGGAGAAAGGTGTTCCGGGGCTGTGCCCGGAAGTGCCCTACGGCGACCACAGAGCTCTCTTGGCCAAACTGCTCTCCCTCAGTAGTGCCTGAATGGAGTGAACGCGCCCCACGTGGCCCGCGCTTTGTATGGCCTGGCTCACCTCTGGATGATGAACTCCCGCGCGCAGTCGCCCAGGTGGCCGTGCGCGATCCACTCGTCCACGATCTGCAGGTAGGGCCGCACGGTCTCCACCCAGAGAGAGAAGAGCAGGGAGACCTGTGGGGACATGTGCACAGGCCACTCACAGGGCGCCCTCATCTCGGCGTGAGACGAGGCTGACGCGCTTCTGAGATGCCCTCTAAAAAGTGACCAGGTTTCTGCTTTTTGAAATAAGATAAGAGATTAAAAGCCCAAACCATGTGTTGTAAGATGCCTGTGAAGAACTCACCTGCTCAGGAGATGAGCACATGTCTGTAGCCCCCATGAGTGACGGTTACCCAGGGACAACAGGGATGCGGTTTTCCTATCTAAATGGAGCAGTGAGCGAGGTGTCCACAAGGAAGGAGGACATGATTCCGTTCGACTGCCCTTCCCAGTAGGGAAACACTACACCGCTGAAAGAAACCGACCTCCTTTACATGGAGCCGCAGGAGGAAAATGGTGAGAAAACAGGACGCCAACAAACTGGGAAACACACCTGAACCACAGCCCAGACAAACCCGCAGCGTTCTAGATCCTACTCTCTAGTGAGCGCTGTGTTTTATTAAGTTGTGACAAAAAAGTACGTAACGTAAATATGCTCTCCACCATTCTTAAGTGCACAGTTCAATCAGGTTAACTGTATTCCCTGTTGTGAGAACAGATCCCCAGATCATTTTGACGCTTAAAACTGCAACTCTTGCCCTGGCTGGGGTGGCTCAGTAGATTAAGTGCCAGCCTGCGAACCAAAGGGTCGCCAGTTCGATTCCCAGTCAGGGCACATCCATGGGTTGTGGGCCAGGTCCCCAGTAGGGGGCACACGAGAGGCAGCCACACTTTGATGTTTTGCTCACTCTTTCTCCCTCCCTTCCCCTCTCTAAAAATCAATAAAATCTGAAAACAACAAAACAAACTTAGAAGCTAATGTCAAAACCCTGCACCAGTGTGAGAGACACCACTGTGTGAGAGGCACTGTTTCTAGAAAGAGCTGCGACAGCTGTGCCCCACTGCTCTGGCAGCACAGAAGGGAGCCACGCGCGTGAGACCAGATGAGGGCCACGTACCGTTTGCTCAGAGGCCTCCCCCACGTTGTCATACTCGAGAATGGCCTTGTACAGGGTGTTAAGCAGGTGGGACGCCCGGACGACGTTCCGCGTGTCCGGCGGGACCTCGGCTATCCCGGTGCTGAAGACTCTGTGCAGAACCTTCAGCTGTCCCAGTCGGGGCGACAGCTTGTCCACCACAATGGCAAGGGTTACTGTGGTGTCTGTGAGGGGCAAGGGTCACACTCGTCAGCCAGGAAAACCGCGCAGTCAGATACAACAGAAATGCTCATCCACAAGGGAAGCCAGAGCCGAGAGGAGGGGGCTGCGTTTTCCTCTCCTGTCGCACAGGCTCCTGTCCCTAAAGAAAGTACTCTCTAAGGGGGCGGAAAAAACGAACTCCCAGAAAAACAATGTATAAAGGAACTGACAGGGAAGGAAACACAAGTAATTCTTAGACAGAAAGACAGTCAACCTCCCTTGTAACTAAAGAATACGAATTAAAGCTACTGGACAAAAGAAATAAATCCCAGAATACAGTGGGGCTGCTGTTCCGGTGGGGCAGGGCAGAGGGGACTGGCCACAAAGGGGCGGCAAGAGCCAGCTCTGACTTCTGGACGCGGAGGGGGCCGTGGGAATTAGCACACGGGACTACACGTCACAGAACGACACACGCACTGTACTCCCCAGACTCCCCGAAGAAAAGCGAGCACCCACAGAGCGGCGACATCCGCGGCAGGTCTGCAGGCTCCCCAGTGTGTCGTGCCGGGGCAGGTCCCTGGTTTGGATAACAGACTGTAGTGACATGTGGGGTCACCCCTGGGGGAAGTCAGGTAGGTCTGGTGATGGACACAGGGGACTGGGCGCTACTTTGAGCAGCAGCTGAAACCAGAGCGGAGGGGAGGAAACCAGCACGAGGTCGCCAGTTCACACCTGTAACACTGGTGAGGGCCACAGTGGCTCCTGTTAAACAGTGTGGCAGGATCTACCCAAATCACCCCGCCATCGCCTCTGCCCAGCAGTCCCACGCCCTTTTTCAAGTAAAGATTTAATTTATTTATGTTTGGAGAGAAGGGAAGGGAGGAAGAGGGGAAGAGAAACATCAATGTGTGGTTGCCTCTCGTGCACCCCTCAACTGGGGACCTGGCATGCAATCCAGCCAGGTGCCCTGAATGGGAATTGAACCAGCGACCCTCTGGTTCGCAGGCCGGCACTCAGTCCACTGAGCCACACCAGCCAGGGCGGTGGTGCCCTGAAGAACTCACACTACAGCCAGCTCGCTGGCTGAGTACAACAAGTGACATAGCAGTGGTTACCACTATGGTGCTGACGGCAACAGCAAAGGCTCAGAGGCAACCTGAGTGTCCACAAGGGGACTGGTCGGTGACACATCCACACAGCAAAACACTGAGTTTGTGAAAAAGAATGAAGAAGCTCTTTGTACACTCATAAGGTAATGATCCTCAAAATTTAAATGAAAATACGATTTGAAGGGAACGGTGGAAAGACTTCCAGTTCTGCACAACACACGAAAATGCACCCATTGCATTGTCTAAATTATTTCTGTCCCGGCTAGTGTGGCTCAGTGGATTGAGTGCCAGCCTGCAAACCAAAAGGTCATTGGATGGAGTCCCAGTCAGGGCACATGTTTGAGTTACATGATAGGCCCCCAGTAGGGGGCGCACGAGAGACAACCACACATTGATATTTTTCTTCTCTCTCCCTTACCCTCTCTCTAAAAATAAATAAATCTTCTTAAAACATTATTTCCAGGAGGGTACACAAGCGACTACAACTTGGTTTCCTCTAAGGAGAGGAACTGCGTTCTTGCCTGAAGAACTGGAGTAGGAGGAAAAATTTTATTTTTTCCTCACCAGAGGACATGCTTATTGATGTTACAGTGAGGCAAAAGGAGGGACAGAGAGAGAGACAGAAACGTCAATGCGAGACAGAAACATCCACTGGCTGCCTCCTGCACGCGCCCTGACTGGAACTGCAGTGTGACTGAACCGGAACCCAGGCACGTGTCCTGACTGAGAACTGAACCTGCAGCCCTTCGGCCCCCGGGACAAGGCTCTCAATGGACGGAGCAACACCTGCAGTGCTGGAAAAATTCTCACTGTCGTTCATTACTGTTTGGATTTTTAATAATATGTATGACTTAAAATACAAATTTAGAATAATTTTAGCCCTGGCCAGTGTGGCTCAGTTGGTTTGAGCACTGTACTGTGCACCAAAAGGTTGCAGGTCTGATTCCCAGTCAAAGCACATACCTAGGTTCTGTCCCCAGCACGGGCACGTATGGAAGGCAACCAATTGATGTTTCTCTCTCTCTCCCCCCCTTCCTCTCTCTTCAAAAGCAATGAAAAGACGTCCTCAGGTAATGACAGGAAATAACAGTAATTTTAAAAATAAATACATTCTTGACAGTTACTTCTTTGCCATGTAATTTTTGAACTTTCTATCAATTAATAAACTTCAACGGCAATCAAAGTGTGAGCCGTGTGTCTTACGAGCAAAAGTGAAGAACATTTAAATACCGTTATTGATGATACACTTCTCAATTTCAGTAAGTTCTTCTTTGAAAGTAATGAAGTATTTGTAGAGGGCCCACATGAAGGCCTGGTAGGTTCGGAAGGGGGCTTCCATGAGCTTCTTGTGGCCGTTCCCGTTCCCAGGCAGCGAGCTCTCAGAGCCGTGGCCCATGACCTCGTCGATGAACTCCTGGAGCTGGAATACGACCTGCCCGTAGGCCGCCATCTGCTCCAGCACCGACCGCAGACAGCTCTGCGGCCGGTCACGGGGTGGAAAAGACACACGGTGTTATTTCAAGCCAGTCTCTGCGAGTCTCAAATCCATATCCCCTCGCTGTAAAATAGCTCCTTTGTGACTGTTTCGAACGGTCTGCTTACTTGACAAAGTAATAATTATGCTTATTACTTGACAAAGTAGTAAGACAAATACTTAGTTTTAGATCCAAAAGGTAGCGTGAACGTTAATATCTACAGAATATGGAATTGAGGCTTATACTTTTTTTTACTTGATTGTAAGTAAGAACTTCAATTTTTTCTTGTATTTTCCTCAAGGCTTATACTTTCTAAAGATACATTTCAGATAAATGTACTATATGCAAAAAATTTACGGCACACAGCTTTCCCAATATATAATGACAAATAAAAAGGAGAAAACACAAATTTAAACTACATATAACATTACAACAACACTAAAGAATTCTCTAAGCATTGTTAAGATGCACGAATTAATTTTGCCTTTTGCATCTTAAGATATATTTAGTAGTTTTAATACTGAAAAATGTTCTAAAGTTATGCACGCGCAGTTTACACAAATCCCATTCTTTAACTATCATTTACACAGTTAACTTACATGGGTCAGATGGGTGACTGTAATGTCGTCCCTCACGGTTACCTTCCCATCTATCAACTGAAAGATAAAGAGCTTTTTGACTCCCGAGAGTAACCTGAAATGAAATCAGAAATGTAAGTGTACTTTAAGTAAAGAAAAGTGTTCGCTACAGTAATGATTAAGAATTTTTAATAAGCTCTGGCTGCTGTGGCTCAGTGGACTAGGTGCCGGACTGTGAAGCAACGGGTGGCTAGTTCGATTCCCACTCCGGGCACAGGCCTGGGTTGTGGGCCAGGTCCCCAGTAGGGGGCACATGAGAGGCAAACACACACAGATGTTTCTCTCCCTCTCTTTCTCCCTCCCTTCCCCTTTCTCTAAAAATAAAAAAAATTTTTTTTTAAGAATTTTTAATAAAAGGCTCAGACTTGGGCAGAGCAAAGAGGTCAGGTAACTAGGAAACAGAAGACATTACCCTTTTCATCTGATTACCTTAACACTCAAGACATTTCAGTATCATCGCAGAGTGAAGTTCACACAGCACTGTCAAAGCGTTTCCTCCCACAGGAGGTGGTCAGAACAGACATTCCTGGTTTTAAGAATGTCAACATTAACCCTGGCTGCTGTGGCTCAGTGGACTGAGCGCCAGCCTGCTGCAAACCAAGGGCTGCTGGTTCGATTCCCAGTCAGGGCACATGCCTGGGTTGCGGGCCAGGTCCTCAGCAGGAAATGTGGGAGAGGCAACCACACATTGATGTTTCGCTCCCTGTCTTCCCCTCTCTCTAAAAATAAACAGATCAAACCATTTTTTAAAAAAATATTATCTTTTTTAAAAAATATTTTATTTATTTATTTTTAGAGAGAGGGGAAGGGAAGGAGAAAGAGTGGGAGAGAAACATCATTGTGTGGTTGCCTCTCATGTGTCTCCTACTGGGGACCTGGCCTGCAACCCAAGCACGTGCCCTGACTGGGAATCGAACCGGTGACCCTTTGCTTCACAGGCCCGTGCTCAATCCACTGAGCTACACCAGCCAGGGCTAAAAATATTATCTTAAAAAAAAAAAAAAAGAATGGCAACATTATGCTTCTGGGCAGAGGGGACCGGAACCAGATCTGAGTGACAGCTCAATGGGTGGCACTGCTCACTGTCCTTTTGTGGGGAACACACTCTAATGTCTTAGCTTCCTGGTTCCCGGGCTGGGGGCCCAGGCCGACTGCCATTGGGACGCTCTGCCTGTTCAAGCAGCAGGCAGCACACGCTGAGCCTTACTTCGAACTCAGACATTAGCTAAGTGATGGTATAATCTACTTAGACATGCACACGGGGTCCAGCACAAATAATGCCCCTTTTTACTACAAAATCATACGCATGTCATTCTGTGACATGACATTATCACACTCAAGCACACCCTGGGACATTTTAGGTGAAATGTTGAAATTAAAACTATAAATTAGTGCACCCACATTATTACCCTACCAACCACCCCCAATCAAGCAGGCCTTACTTCTGTCGGACTCTGTATATTAAGCTATTCAAAATGAAAGAGAAGTAAACGCATCAAAATCTCCTTCTCCACGGTGGAACACCAACTTTGGGCTTCCCGAGGTCCCAGCACAGTTCGGGTGCCCGCTGGGAACGGCTAGGGTTCACACCTGGAGGCCTGTTTCTAGAGCACATGGGAAAACCCCTGGACGCTTTTTTTTTTACACCACTAATAAAGTCATCTAGCCCTGGCTGGTGTGGCTCAGTAGATTGAGCACTGGACTGCAAATCAAAGGGTCGCCAGTTCGATTCCCAGTCAGGGTACATGCCTGGGTTGCAGGCCCGGTCCCCAGTAGAGGGTGCACGAGAGGCACCCACACATTGATGCTTCTTTCCCTCCCTTCTCTCTCTAAAAATAAATCAATCTAGACTATTAATCAGGTGATAGGACCTACCACAGGGTTTCCCGGATGACCTGTGTCTCAGTAACAAGAACTCTGTCATCTGGAACGTACAAGGGGTCACTGCTGTACAAGTGTTGGTCCCTATTAGAAAGAAAATAGCCAATGTCAGTGAAAAGGTTTCTCCTTTTGTAAAATTATTTCTCAAAGAACACGTGCAACTGAGTGGTAATTTACCCAGCACTCAGTAAGCCAGTCAACTTGTAGCTTAGGCTCTAAATGCCCTGCCCTATTCATGTTCACAAGTCAACTAAAATGCTCTCGGAGAAGCGCTTCTGAGCGATGGCACTGTTATGTTTATTGCTGGTTGAGGCAAACACTTAAACTGTGTACCTTTTTCTTGTCAAAATGGCAATAGTATTTTTATAGGAAGTGCGCTGAAATGGAGATCAAATAAATGGCCTTATAGCAATCCAATACCTTTAAAAATCAAAAGACAGCTTAAAATTAGAATAAGAATTTCCTTTTAAAAATAAAAAATAATTGAAAACTGTTCAATGAACACTGTTAAAAACACAGTAAGTTTAAATTTCAGACAAGTACTTGATTTACATCACACATCAAACCAAACATTAACATCAAAGCCTTTTCTCCCCGAAGGACCAACGAAGCATAAACTTTTTATTTCACCAGCCAGTCTGATGCTGCAGTTTAATATCTCCGAAAATCCACAAAAATTGCACTGGGACTCCCCGAGGCCCGGGGAAGGGGCCAGGGGCAGGAGGGGCTAGCTCAGGCTGCCTGTAGGGAAGACAAGTAGGAGACACGTCTCTCGAGTCTGTTACTCAGGCATCAGACAAACTTCCTCTTCAGCCTGAGAATGGACTTGTCTCAGTTTAATGGCAAGGAGATGCGTGTGATCCTGTGGTGAGCGTGTCCTGGGTCTCCCTCCGTGGGAGCTGGGCTGGATATTTGTGAATGGAGGCATCGCTCCCTGTCAAGGTGAATTAAGCTCTTCATAGAAAATGAAGCTGCTTCACCCCAGCTGCTGTGGCCAGTGGATTGAGTGCTCGTCTTTGAACCAAAGGGTCGCTGGTTCAATTCCTAGTCAGGGCACATGCCTGGGTTGCGGGCCTGGTCCCCACCAGGGGGCGCATGAAAGGCAACCACACATTGATGTGTCTCGTCCTCTCTTTCTCCCTCTTTTACCGCTCTAAAAAGAAAAAAATGAAAAAAAAATGAAGCCGCTCCTATCTCTGTGAGTGGCGTGTGAGCTGCTTCCTAGCACCCAGGAGCGTCCGGATGCCACCAGTTCCTCATGCACAGCTACATGGGAAGTGCAGAAGCTCTTGTGAACAGTTTGTTGTTGGGGGAACTTAGGACAGATGCCCGATGGATTTTTTTATTCCCCCGCTCACTAGCAAAAACTGTGCATCTGCAGGCCTGGTCAGGAAGCTCAGTGGGTTAGAGCGCCATCCCAATATGCCCAGGCTGTGGGTCTGACCCCCAGTCCGGGCACATACAAGCAGCACCCAGGGGATGCGTCAGCAAGTGGAATGGCACATCAACGGTTCTTTCTCTCTCTCCCTTCCTCTCTTTCCCTCCAAAATCAATAAATAAAAATAAAAACGAATTCTGTATCTACGCATACACTTAAGACACATATACATGTCCACTTGCAAGAAAATTGTCTTGCCTATGACCACAGAATCCCAGAGTCCAGCCATGCGCGGGCTGAGTCAGTCCAGCGAAGCCTGCACAGATCTGGCGCAGCGACACGCAGGAGGCTTCTGTGCTGTCTCACAAAGGGAGAGGGCAGGGGAAGGGGGGAGCCACTCGTGGGGGGCTTGCTTTTTATCCACTGTTCGGTCCAGGCTCTGTGGGCACAGCGCTGTCTACGTCAGAAACGTCCGAATCTGACACGGACAACAATTGCCAGGAAGCCAAGCTTCAACAGATGGAGAAAATGCTCCAGAAAATGGCAGTTTTGTACCTTATTGTATGCGTTACAATCAAAACAGAAGACGTAGATAGGGTGCATGAAATCCACTGGTGAGAGATTAGGGAGGGGGACGAAAGTGGACAGGCTGGGGTGGGAGGAGAGGGTACCTCTGGCATTGGACAAAAAGTGAAATGATAGACATGCACTTCTCTTACACAGCTGGGGACAGGATAGGTGACAGTCAACAATTAACACGATAACGTTAATAATGAGGGGATTAACCCTGGCTGGGGTGGCTCAGTGGGTTTAGCGCAGGCCTGAGAACCAAAGGTTGCTGGTTGGATTCCCAGTCAGGGCACATGCCTGGGTTGCAGGCCAGGTTCCCAGAGGGAGGTTCAAGAGAGGTAACCACACATCAATGTTTCTCTCCCTCTCTTTCTCCTGCCCTTCCCCTCTCTCTAAAAAGAAATAAATAAAATCTTTATGAAAAATAATAAGGAGACCTGGCTGGTGTGGCTCAGCGGATTGAGCACGCACCTGTGAAGCAACGGGTTGCAGGTTCGATTCCCAGTCAGGGCACATGCCTGGGTTGCGGGCAGGGTCCCCAGTGGGGGACGCATGAGAGGCAACCACACGTTGATATTTCTCTCTCACTCTTTCTCCTTCCCTTCCCCTTCTCTAAAAAATAAATAAATAAAGTATTTTTTAAAATAATAATAATAATCTTTGCGCACTGGCAGTATCGTAGCCAATGAGGTTTATCCGAGGCGCGATTATTGCTAATTGAAAAATAATAATAATAATGAGGGGATTTGTGGGCTCCCTCTGGTGTGGTGCCTCTGCTATGAGGGGTCCGGAAAAGGAAATTACTTGGACATTCCAGGGTGACATCCCAAAGGTGGCTTATCTCAGATGCAAACACAGCAGACAGGCTTCATTAGGTGCAGACTGACCTTTCCCAGGGCAGATTCCAGCCCAGGACCAGACTGCCCGCCCGCCACGACCTGCTTTCAGTCACTAAGTTTTCATGTCTGACCATCCTGTGTGGTCACTTTCCGTCTGCGAGTTTGTAAGGCTGCCACGCCGGCCTCTGCTGAGCTGGTCAGGCATGTGGCCCCTCTCCGTCACCATGTGGCGGGGCGACTGGATGGTCCCAGCCCACTCTGGTGAGAGAGGGTGACGGGGTGGGGACCCAGCAGCACAGGCCTGGGTGCGGCACAGCCGGGGGCAGTGCTTGAGGAAGGGGCCCAGGAAGGCAGCAGCGTGCCGGTGCACCCTGGGCGCCCACAAGGGGGCCAGCCCCGTTCCCAGCGGCAAAGGTGTCACTCTGCTGAGGGGCCAAGCCTGTGACAGAGGAAAGCGGCCAGGGGCTGTGCGGCCCGTTTGTGATGCTTAGCCTGCGACACGGGTCTGCCAGAGGAAAGTTCTAAGGTCCTCACTGCACGGAAGAAACACAGGGTCCCTGCGGAGAGAGGTCGTAACACTGGCGACCTGTGCAGAGTGAGCGCGGTAGGAGTCCCGTCCCACACCTGGCTGCAAAGTCCTCACCTCCCCGAGAGCCCGGGTGCCAGAGCTCAGGACGGGGACTGCAGACACTGTGTCACTGGGCTCACGCTCGCAGAACTTGCCGATAATGACATCTCATTCCCATCAGCTCCCGCAAGTCCACGGCGTGTCACTGGAAGCCACTGGGACGCATCTGCCACCACCCAAGGGCGGTCACCACTCTGGCCTCTGCTGGACGCCCACGGAGCAGAGGCCGCTCCGGCCAGAGGCCCCAGGCAGCAGCGCCCCATCCGACGCGCACCACGGGGCAGCCAACCGCCACTCTGAACACGCGGATGCGTTAGGGGGCGGGCTCCCCTTGCAGCCGCAGGAGACAGGAGGGGAGGCGGGGCTTCCCCGGGCATCCTCACTGTGCCAGTTCCAACCTAGACCCAAACTGGATGCCCGCCAGGGATTCGGCTCTGGCAGGCCCCAGCCAAAGTTTCTTCTGTTAACACGTGAAATGAAACCCTGGGCTCTTACCAGACAGCAGCCAGATTGGAGTGCAAATGCAGGCTGTGAGGGAACCTCGTCGAGTGCCGCGCTGTCCAGTACTGACGGACCACGTGCTGCTCCAGCCAGCTGCGGGCATCTGGCTCGTCCGCTGGAGGAAAGTGAACGTGGTGGCTTACGTTACACACGAACAACAAAACAGGGTCACCTTTGCAACAGTATCTGAACTCATGACTCAATTCAAATATTCAATAGGAAAAGGCTCTTTAAAGTAACAGCTACTGCCCTGGCTGCCGTGGCCAACGGGAGTGACCGCTGACTTGTGAACCAGAGAGCTGCCGGTTCGATTCCCAGTCAGGGCACACACCTCGATTGTGGACCAGGTCCCCAGTAGGGGGCACTTGAGAGGCAGCCACATACTGATGTTTCTCTCCCTCACGTCCCCTATGTAAGGATAAGTAAGATCTTAAATAAAGTCTTTAAACAAAAAATAACAGCTGACAATATTCATTTAAAGCCATACAGCAAGGAGCCAGAAGTCCCAGCCCCACAGCAGGCTCCCCAGCCCGGGGTCCCAGTGCCGGAATGCCGGAGAGAGGAGACCCCACCAACTGTGAAAACCAGCAGGGATTTCGTCCATCCAGGTGAGATGGGACTCTGACAGAAACCAAGGCACCGACTTACAGGGCCTGCACACAGACTCACTTGCCAAGATATGGAAGCAACCTAAGTGTCCACGGACAGACGAGTGGATAAAGAAATGGTGCGTATGTGCGATGCAATATTACTCGGCCATAAAAAAAGAACAGAATCTTACCGTTTTTGACAAAATGGATGGGCCTTACAGTCATTATGCTAAATGGAGTCAGTCATACAAACACCACATGATTTCACTTGTATGTGGAATGAAGAAAACAAAATAAATGAACAGAACAGAAATACATTCATTCATAGACATGGAGAACGGACTGCTGGTCACCAGATGGGAAGGGGGCTGGGGAGCTGGGTGAGAAAGGTGAAGGGATGAAGTCGAAACTGATAGCAACAGAATAATCACGGGGATGTAGAGTACAGCACAGGGAACACAGCCAGTACCACTGTAATAACGATGTACGGTTTCAGACCTGTTCAACATGTATCTCTGGGGTTCCTCTGTAGGGTATTTTTTAAAAATATATTTCCTTTATTTTATTTTTAGAGAGAGGGGAAGGGAGAGAGAAAGAGAGGGAGAGAAACATCAATGTGTGGTTGCCTCTCATGTGGCCCCCATTACGGAGCTGGACTGCAACCCAGGCATGTGCCCTGACTGGGAATCGAACCAGTGACCCTTTGATTCACAGCCCGCACTCAATCCACTGAGCCACACCAGCCAGGGCTACTTTTTGGGTATTTATATGTCTAACCACTATGCTCTACACCTGAAAATAATATTGAATGGCAACTATAACTGAAAAATTCAAGAAAATAAATTTAAAGCTAGTTAACACAATCCAATAATGTAGTAAAAAATAAACAGAATGGCCGTGGCTGGTGTGGCTCAGTGGACTGAGTGTGGGGCTGCAAACCAAAGGGTGGCTGGAATGATTCGCAGTCAGGGCGCATGTATGGGTTGCAAGCCAGGTCCCCAGTGGGGGGCACGTGAAAGGCAACCGCACATGGATGTTTCTCTCCCTTTCTTTCTCCCCCTCCTTCCCCTTTCTCTAAAAATAAATAAATAAAATCTTTAAAAAATAGTAGAGTAAAAGAAAAAACATTATAGAGTTATCTTCCAAATAAAGGATAGAATTCAATAAAGTTCTGTATTTATTCATCATGACTACAGACTCCTAGGAATGAAATTGCCTCAATTTCATAAGGGTCACATGCCCAGAACATGTACCCAAGCCCATCACACTTTGTGCAGGGATTTCAGGTGCAGCGCTCTTAGGGTGCAACCCACCCACTTCACTGCCCCCACTTCCTCTGCAGACTAGGGGCCTGGCCAGAACACAGACACTGTTAACACACATCAAAGAAGACATAACACATGAAAACCAGAAGGACTGCCAGTATTGGCAGAAGATGCTGATCTATACAAGAAACCTAATGGGATAAACGAACTTTTATAATTAAAATGAGAGAGGCTAACCCTAGGCTGTAAAAAAACCAAATAGGATGTTTTTGTAGAGAAAAACATCAAGACCCAAATAATAATCAACAGCATGAAAACTTCACAGGTTTGAATTTTCAAAATCGACATCGAAGAATATCCTGCAAAATATTAACACTCAGATGACGAAGAAGAGATAATTACAATGTCTAAAACCTAGGAAATAATATCTAGATATCCAAAGAAGTCTGAAGGGTGAGGCTGGGCAGAAAACAAAAGGCAAAAAGCAAGCAAAGCGGTCAGTATGTTGTAACGGGCCACAGGGAGCACGAACAGCATGTGCGGTTGCAAAGGGCCGAATCCTCCACAGCGGCTGCGGGGAGCAGAGGAGGTGTTCACAGGGCGATGCAGGCAGATTTCACCCAGACCAGGATTTCAGCTGGTCTCTTTCATGCAGAGAACGGGTCCAAGTTCCACCCAGCATCACACCTGCATGCAACCTAAAACCAGAGCCTGCCAACCACTGCAAAGTGTTGCACAAGCAATGCACACGTGAGAACGCGGGCATCGGCTCCGTCAGAGCAGGCGCCTGCAACTGGGGACACAGCGAGCACAAAAGGCCAGTGAAGAGGAAATCAACGCAAGGCCCTGAACGCCCTGGTGTCAGTGACGGGCTGTGTGTGGACTACGCCACACTCGGCCCCAAAGGTCCACATCAAGAAGTAGAACACCCCTGGCTGATGTGGCTTAGTGGACTGAGCACGGGCCTGCAAAGCAAGGGATCGGAGTTCGATTCCCAGTCAGGGCACATGCCTGGGTTGCAGGCCAGTTCCCAGCAGGGGACACACAGGAGGCAACCATACATTGATATTTCTCTCCCGAACCCTCCCCCTCTCTAAAGATAAATAAATAAAATCTTAAAAAAAAAAAAAAGAATAATAAGAAGAAGTAGAACAGAAGGAAAGGAAAAAGGAGACCAGAAGATCATAAGGATGCTAAAATCAGCTTTATCGACTCTGTGTCCACTTGGCAAGGTACTTGGCAAGGTTCAAGCTCACTGCGTAGGGCCTGGTCTTCAACCCCAGTGGCTGGGGTGCATGTCACGGCTGTGTAACCACGGGAAAACCACTGTAACCAGGCCTTGTTTCCTTATCTACAAAATGAGAACTGATGACCTAATCTATCAGGTTGCTTACAGCTCTTCTTATATTCTACCAATGCACAGTTCTTCACTACAAACTGAAAAAGCAGACATCCAAACTGAAAATTAAATGGTATAGATCTTTTCCTTTTAGTTACTAGCCTTGGCAAAGGCAATCCTTCTCCAACAAAAAAAATAAACTAAAACAGTCCTGGCTGGCGTGGCTCAGTGGATTGAGTGTCGTCCCACAAACAGAAAGGTCTCTGGTTCCATTCCTAGTCAGGGCATAAGCCTCGGCTGCAGGCCGGGTCCCTGGATGACAGTGTGTGAGGGCAACCTAGTGGTGTGTCTCTCCCTCCCTTCCCCTCTCTCTAAAAATAAATAAAATCTTAAACAACAACACAGCAGATGCCAGCACCCACGAACACAGTACCTTTCCAGCCGACCCGTGGCCCCGGTTTTCTGTGCTGATCCTGTTCCTCTAAAGGTGTCCGATCCACCTGAATCCCTGAGTCCTCTCTGCTCAAGGGCTGCTGTTCGTCTTCGTCCTCACTTTCTTCAGACCAGTTCTGATTAGAAGAGGAAATACGCCTTACCCTAACACACCAGAAACTATTTACATGAACAGATCAGGAAAATTTCAGAAGACAAGCAGCAACTATACTGAACGAAACTTCTTCTAAGTGTCTGGAAAGTCACCATAACAGGATGAGATTATTTCTGGTGGCACAAATCCCACAGCTCCTCAAAGGGCACTTTAAGTATATGCATTCTGTTCAGCTCCCCACTACTAATGATTTCATGTGAGACCTTAATAAATCTTCCATAAGAAACTATTCTGTCCTTGTGTGGTGTGGCTCAGTGGATTAAGCGCTGGCCTGCAAACCGAAGGGTGCCAGGTTCGATTCCCACTCAGGCCAAATGCCTGGGTTGTGGGCCAGGTCCCCAGTAGGGGGCGTGTGACAGGCAACCACACATTGATGTTTCTCTCCCTCTCTGTCTCCCTCCCTTCCCCTCCCTCTAAAAATAAATAAACAAATGAAGTCTTTAAGAAAATTATTCTGTTCAGTGAAAATGTTCCTGTCTCAGCCGACTTGCTACAGGACAGAGGACCCATAAAAGTCACCTATGTCACTCGGAATATATGTTGCTTCAATAGCAAAACTACTGCCTCTTACCGGTGTGTCAGCATTTGGACTAAGGTCAATTTCTTCACCTTCCATCAAGTATTTGCCCCAGTCAAAATCGTCTTTCTTTTCTAAAATGTAACAGAAGAATCTCATCAGCGTTACCAACTATGCGTGAATATATGCAAAACTGTAAGAAGAAGGTCTTCCAACACTCAAAATAAAATGCACCTGGGAAATGATTCGAATACACTTTAAATTTCTTTATCTTCAAAGGTAAGTTCTCTCTGTATATGAGTATCGTTGAAAGTAGTGCAACTGACAAAGTCAGAATTTATATTTTAAATGAAAATCTGCAGCTGCAAGTGTGTGCAAAGCAACAGAAATGTGTCAGTTCCATGGTTCTTACGAGGTTTTATAAAATCTCACTGTCTCACAATTAAGCAGCCAAACTGGATTCTCTTTTGGGCTTACAGATTAAGGCATCTGATAACGTACCCACTTCTTCTTCTCTGGGTGTCTCCACATAACTGCGGTTTGAAGGAGAGTCAGACAGGTGAAGAAGAAGGGCCAGAATGGAGTAATGCGCATCCGTCTTGAAAACAAAAGGGAAGAATGTGAGCCACTGAGGTTGCTAAGAGCTTTAAAGACGACTTTGGGTAAAGAAAGGGTTATCTCTGGCTGGTGCAGCTCAGTGCACGGAGCATAGGCCTGAGAACCAAAGGGTCACCGGTTCGATTCCCAGTCAGGGCACAGGCCTGGGTTGTGGGTCAGGTCCCCAGTAGGGGGCGTGGGAGAGGCAACTGCACACTGATGTTTCTGTTCCTCTCTTTCCCCTTCCCTTCTCCTTTCTTTGAAAATAAACAAGTAAAATCTTTAAAAGAAGAAAAGAAAGAAAAGATAATACCATGACAATATGTCCCCAATCGTTTTTCTGAGTGAGAAAACAGGAATTATACAGAAATGACTCCTAATCTCTAAACCATTCTTTTAGATTCTATTTTTCAGTTGCAGTTGACATTCCATAATATTCTGCGTTGCTTTCAGGTGTACAGCATAGTGGTCAGACAGTCACATATTTTACCAAGTGTCTCCCGTGGCATTTCAAGTACCCGCCTGGCATCACAGTTATTACACACTGACCACATTTCCTATGCTGTACTTTACATCCCTGTGGCTGCATATTCGTTTTTTAGAGCGAGGGGACGGCACCGGCGACCTTTCGCTTTAAGGGATGATGCCCAACCAACTGAGCCACCCCGGGCAGGGACCCGGGACTGGTTTCTAACTGCCAATCTGTACTTCTCAATCCCTGCGCCTTTTCACCCCAACCTGCCTCCCCTGTGGCCATGGCCAGTCTGTCCTCTGTACCTGTGAG
The DNA here is from genome assembly GCA_004027735.1 of Carollia perspicillata. Lineage (NCBI taxonomy): Eukaryota > Metazoa > Chordata > Mammalia > Chiroptera > Phyllostomidae > Carollia > Carollia perspicillata. The sequence goes on from PVKM010022309.1 coordinate 16,384, forward strand.
TCTGTTTCCGTTTCATTTCTTCATCGTCTCTTTTACAGTCCACACACAACTGAAATCGTATGATATTTGTCTTTCTCTGCCTGAGTTATTTCACTTAGCGTAACACCCTCTAGGTCCTTCCAGGCTATTGCAAAGACTAAGATTTCATTCTCTCTTTTTTTTTTGGCTGAGTATTATTCCATTGGATATGTGTACTGTTCTAAAGTACTTTGAGAGTTCATATGTGTACACACAAGGAATCTGTCAGAAATGCATTACCTAAATCGTAATGCGGAATCGTCTGACAAACCTAAATCGAGGGGTGTGCTATGAAGTAATTGGCCTGCGTAATCCCGAATGTCAAGGTCAAGAAAAAGAGGCTGAGGAACTGTTCCAGATCAGACGTCGGTGGAAGAACCTGAGGCAAAGGAGCACAGGAGTTCCTTTCACTATTTCACTTTTCTTTCTGTTTTTTTAAAAACATAAATTACATATAAAAACTTACTAAAACATAAAAACACCCCAAGTGTGCTAAAAGCCATAAACTATGCATGCCAGCAGGGTGAGGGAAGTCTCTGGCGCCCAAAGCCAAGTTCGCTCTCCCCATTCTGTGGTCCCGAGCACCTTCTGTGTGTCTCCCAGTGTTTGTCATCGTCACTCCTCGCCGACACCATGTCTCCTGTATTCTGTATTCCTACCACTTAGTATGAAGCTAGAGACCGAGTAGACACTTGGTAAACCTTCCTGGAAATGACAAAGTAATAAATCACTAGTAAGGTTCCGAGGAGCTGCCCGTTATTTCCTAAGTCCTCACCTGCTTAAAAATGCTTGATACCTCTGGTAAAGATGGAGGCGTACGTACACAAAGCTCGCCTCCTCGCCGCACAACCGCAGCAATCATTACAATTACAAACAACCATCACCCAGAAGAATCATCGAGCTGTATGGAAGTCTTAAAACCAAGGAATTAAAGAACTCACATTCGACCAGATGGATAGGAGGGGCGGAGAGGTGAAGATGCGGAACAGGTGTGCTGGATAACAATAGGGAGGGATACCTCAGGAGCAGGGGGTCCCAGCCCCACACCACACCGCCCAGCCCAGGGCTCCGGTGCCAGGAAGGTAAGTTCCCGTAACTTCTGACTATAATAACCAAGAAGTAGTCGGGGCAGCAGAAGAAACTGCAGGATTCTTAGGCCTCTCTTAATGGGTCTTCAACAGACTTCGGACTTACACAGACTCACTCCCTCCGGGCTCCAGCACTGGGGCAGCAGCTGAAGGGCAGCAGTGGCATACAGGGAGAAGTGAAGTGGCTGGCACCAGAGCGAGTGCTGGGGGACAGCCTCCTCCTGGACAAAACTCCAGAGGCCAGGTTTCCGCCATTGTCCCTTTTCTCAGCCCTCCCCAACGCAGAGCCACAGAGCAAATACACTGTATCTTAGACCCCACCCACCTGGTTCACACGGGTTGCCCTGCTCTGGGGATTACCTAAGGCTTCACCCTGTACAAATTAAGGGCGTGCTTTTTTTTTTTTTTTTGGTACAACAGGCCACAATACTAGACAGGGAGTCCAAAGCAGCTCTACCCAATACACAGAAACAAACATAGGGAGGCTGCCAAAATGGGGAGACAAAGAAACACGGCCCAAACTAAAGAACAGATCAAAGCTCCAGAGGAAGAACTCAAGAAAATAGAGACAAGCAATCTATCAGATGCAGAGTTCAAAACACTGGTGATCAGGATGCTCCAGGAACTGAGTAAGGACCTCAGCAGCATAAAAAAGACCCAGTCAGAAATGAAGGTTATACAAACTGAAATAAAGAAACATGTACAGGGAATACACAGTGGAATGGATGAAGGCGAGAATCAAATCAATGATTTGGAATATAAGGGAGAGAAAAAAAGATTCAATCAGAGCAGCAAGAAGAAAAAAGAATCCAAAACATGAGGACAGGGTTAGGAGCCTCTGAGACAACTTCAAACATACCAAGGTGCGAATCACAGAGGTGCCAGGAGAAGAGAAAGGGCAAGAAACTGGAAATCTACTTGAAAAAGTTAACGAAAGAAAACTTCCCTCATTTGGTGAAGGAAACAGACATGCAAGCCCAGGAAGTACAGAGAGTCCCAAACAGGATGGACCCAAAGAGAACCAACCAAGACACATCATAATTAAAATGCCAAAGTTAAAGATAAAGAGAATCCTTTTTGGCTTTTTGAAAGACTTTTTATTGCCCTGGCTGGTGTAGCTCAGTGGATTGAGCGCGGGCCTACAAACCAAACAACTGCGGTTCGGTTCCCAGTCAGGGCACATGCCTGGGTTGCAGGCCAGATCCCAGCAGGGGACACATGAGAGGCAAGCATACACTGATATTTCTCACCCTCTCTCCTTCCCTTGCCCTCTAAAGATAAATAAATAAAATCTTTAAAAAAAAAAAAGAGTATTTATTTATTTAGTTTTAGAGAAAGGGGAAGGGAAGGTGAAAGAGAGGGAGAGAAACATCAATGTGTGGTTGCTTCTTGTGCGTCCCCGACGGGCGACCTGGCCCACAAGCCAGGCCTGTGCCCTGACTGGGAATCGAACCAGCGATCCTTTAGGTTACAGGCCTGTGCTCAATCCACTGAGCTACACCAGCCAGGGCGATAAAGAGAATCTTAAAAGCAGCAACAGAAAGACAGTCACTTACTCTATTTTTCAGACTGTAAGACGCGCTCCCTGCACCCCCGCCCCCCACTTGGATTAAATAATGGTTGTTAATGCTGCTCTTGAGTTCTGTTCATATTTACATTGGTGAAATATTATGTTATGTCATTAAATAGTTTACCACATTTTTGGCCTCCAACTTTTCTCCCCCTATTTTCCTCCTCTAAAACCTACGTGCATCTTATGGTCCAAAAAACACAGTACCTACAAAGGAGTTCCTGTAAGACTCTCAGCTGATTTCTCAACAGAAACTTTCCAGGCTAGAAGGAACAGGCAAGAAGTATTCAAAGTGAAGAAAAGCAAGGGGCCTACAGCGAAGATGACTCTACCCAGAAAAGCTATCGTTTAGAATTGAAGGGCAGATAAAGTGCTTCCCAGACAAGAAAAAACTACAGGAGTTCATCGTCAAAAATCACTATTATATAAAATGCTGAAGACAATTATATAAGAAAATGAAGATGAAAACTGTGAACATTAAAATGGCGATAAACTGACAACTATCAATTGAATCTAAATATCAAACTAAGCAAACAAGCAGAACAGGAACAGAATCATAGATATGGAGATCACACGGAGGGTTATCAGTTGGGTGGCGCAAGGGGGAGAATGGGGACAAGGTGCAGGAGTTAAGAAGTAGAAATTGGCAGGTACAGAATAGACAGGGGGATGTTAAGAAGACTATAGGAAATGAGGGAGCCAAAGAACTTACATGCACGACCCAGGACATGAACTAAGAGGAGGGCGGGCCAGAGAGAATGGGGGTACCGGGTGAAGGGGGGCAAACGGGGAAAAAAGGTTGAACTGTAATAGTACAGTCAATAAAATGTATTTTTAAAGATGCCTGAAATTCCTTCACCACGCATTTTTTTAATTTTAATGATTGACATTAGGGAGAGGGGGTGGGGAGTGAGAAACATCAATTTCTTCCCCACTTGCTGATACCCTCATTGGTTGTTTCTTGTATGTGCCCCGACTGGGGAGTGAACCGGCAACTTTGGTATACCGGGACACCAACACTCCAACCAACTCACTCACTGGCCCAGGACCACAAGGGATCTTTATTCCCCTGAGGAAAGTCATCTAAAATGTAAAACAGCCAACCCTTGCACAACGTGGGGATCGAGGGTACTGGCCGTCCACACCGTGAAAAATCTACACATAACTTAATCTGCATGCGCAGGTATCCAACCGTCAGCTGACCCTTGAACAACCTGGGCTTGAACCGTGTGGCTCAACTGAAGTCTGTGGGTCACTGCACACAACAGGCCCCACGCACGTCACGCCCACGTTGTTCAAGGGCCAACTGTACTCGAAGGAAATAACTCTCACTGTATAAAATTATTTAGTAATAGCTGCTGTCAGATTGGGTTTTTGCGGGGAAGGGGGGCTTTAAGCAGCTGAAAAAGGTGGAACTTATCACGGACAGTTGAAGGGCACGTGTACAGTACTTTGCTTCTGTCATAACGCAGGACAGCGGTCTTCAAATCTTCTCCACAAAAGCTAATTACAAAGGTGCCTGAGCCCTAGCTGCTGTGGATCTGAGTGGACTGAGTGCCAGACTGTGAAGCAAAGGGTCGCTGGTTCGATTCCCAGTCAGGGCACATGCCTAAGTTGCTGGCCAGGTCCCCGGTAGAGAGCGCATGAATGACAACCACACATTGACGTTTCTCTCCCCCTCTCCCTCCCTTCTGCTCTTTAAAAAAATAAAATCTTAGAGTGCTGGAGCACAGCAAGAATTAATCCATAAAAACGACTCTTCACTTCCAGCCAAGATGGAGGTGTAGGTGGAAACACTGTACCTCCTCTCACAACCAAGATTAAGGACAACAAATATTTATAAACAATAATACAACCAGAACACAGGAAATTGAAATACGGAAGTCGACAACCATTCAACCCGATGGGTAAGAGGGGCAGAGTCAGCAGGCGGCGGAGAGGGAAAGCGGCAGGAAAACGTGGGGGCTGCCAGGCTCAGGAGCGCTGAGCGACGTAGGTGGCGTGGAGCTTGCAGACCCCAGACGCGGGGAGGAGACGAGCAGAGCATGCAAGGCACGCAGGGCAGTTGGCCAACCGTGGACACACATTCACGTGCAGATAAACTAGGCAAGAGCGGGCAGTGAGACGGACCGCACAGCGCAAGGCCCCAGCGATGGGAAATAAAGCCTAAAAACTCCGATTGAAAAGGTGCCGGGAGAGGCTCCCAGCCTCACAGGAGAGGTTGCCTGGGAGACACGCAAGGTCCCGGAGTGTGCATAGGCCCTCCCACCTGGGAACCAGTGCCAGGGGGCCCCAGTTTGCTTGTGGGAGGCAGCAGAGGGGATGCAAACTCCAGAGAGTGCAAATGGGCACCACTGTTCCCTCTCTGACCCCGCCCCCACAGACAAGGTCACAACTTGGCGGCTAGGCTGCCCCGCCCTAGTGAACACCTACGGCTCCGCCCCTCATACAGAACAGGTGCCACCTGACCAAAACTGACTCAAACAGAAGAAAAGCTCAGAGTCCCAGAGCCAATACTTTTAAGCAAGCAAGAGATAGCCGACCTATCAGATGCACAGTTCAAAGCACTGCTAATCAGGATGCTCACAGAATTGGTTGATTTTGGTCGCAAATTAGATGAAAAAATGAAGGCGTTCATAAGTGGAATGATAGAAAATGCACAGGGAACCAGTAGTGATGGGAAGAAAACTGGGACTCAAATCAATGGAGTGGACCAGAAGGAAGAAACAAACAACCAAGCAGAAAAGAATGAAGAAACAAGAATTCAAAAAAATGAGGAGAGGCTTAGGAACCTCCAGGACACCTTTAAACGTTCCAACATCCGAATTATTGGAGTACCAGAAGGGGAAGAGGAAGAGCAACAAGTGGAAAACTTA
>PVKM010022310.1:0-21937 GCA_004027735.1 Carollia perspicillata
CAATGCCTAATACCCTAACACATCCCAGGTTTTACAATTTCTCATCTGACTCTGAGCAGACTCCATTCTTCCATGACTTCACTCTGTTGTCATCTCTGTTTACACACAATGTGTCTGTGGCCAGGACCCCAAGGATCTCAGTCAAATATACCAGAAGCCACAGGCAGCAGGAATGGAAATAGAACCAAAAAAGGGATTTATTTCCCATTTACCAATTCTGGATGCAGGCTCTTTAAGGACAGACATGTGGAATTTGTAAAAAGAACAAAGAAGACAAAGAATGAGGACAGTGACATCTGCCCTGAGCTGCACATCAAAGAAGGTTTGAGAGAGGCTCATTCAGTACATGCCTGTGGGTGGCTGACATTACAGAGACCTGCATGTTCACTAGAGTAGTTGGGTTTTATGACAGAATATCTTGTATAAGCTCTGTGATCTTGTTTCTTGAAGGTTCAGGGAAAACATACGTAGAATGAGAACACTGTTGATGGTAAGGGCGCTGTGGAATTGTGACCTTTCAGGCTGGGACATCTTCATGGATTCTAAGCCAAGGCTGCTTTGAGGCAACCTGGGGCCCCAGAGGGATCTGGGAAATCAAGCCATTTCCTGCTGTGAACATCAAGTCAAAAGACAGGCAAGACAATTTCAAATATTTTTTTAAATTAGAAAGATAAGGACAAAATTAGAAGATTAAAACTTAAGGATTAAGGAAGTGCTATAAAGAAACACATAGAAATAACGTGGTGGACAAAGAGAAAGGGAGGATAGGTTTAAGATTGTGCATGGAGATGGGTGGGATGAGAGGGCATGATAGGGTGAAGATAGATATAACTACTTGAACAACAATAAAAACTAAAAATAAATACATAAAAATTAATGATTGACACTCTGACTAGGATGCCATGATTAGCTACTTACAAGAAGGTTATGTTAAGTAAAACATGAATCAAACAAGTTTAAAAATAAAACTATGACTTTATTAAAGGCCATGCAATAGGGCAGTGGGGCAGAACTCAACACCCCTCATTCAATGGCTGGAGAGATTTTAGAACAGAAGGAACCATGGGCTAATTCCTGTGAATTAGAAACTGACACAAAAGCAAAGCAAATCTTTCAAAAAATTCCTCCAGGAGATCCTTTTAAATTTTGGCTGTAAAGTTCCCCAACCAAGGTAGCCTTCTACTCTTCCTCAGAGACTGGGCCACAGGAGCACCAGGATGTTAAACTTCAAAGTAAAGGGACCAGGTACTTGAGACCGAAATTCTTTGGTTCTTGACACTGGCAAGACCCTTTCAAGACACTGGCAAAACACTTGTGTATGTTTCAAAAAGTCAGATAAAGGATTGGCAATTACATTTTCAAAAGAATTTTATTTATTTATTTTTAGAGAGAGAGGAAGGGAAGGAGAAAGATAGGGAGTTAAACGTCAATGTGTGGTTGCCTCTCATGCACCCCTAACTTTGAACCTGGACCACAATCCTAGCATGTGCCCTGACTGGAAATCGCAATGATAACCCTTTGGTTTGTAGGCTGGTGCTCAGTCCACTGAGCTACACCAGCCAGGGTGGCAATTACATTGTTAATGGAATTGTCTGACAAATAGATGTCAGTGGTCTAGAGTCAGAAAGAGCCCGTCTAAAGTTTCCTGACTCGGAGGGAACATTAAAACTCTGAGGCAACATTAAAACCTGTAGGTCAGAGCCAGAATGCTTTCTTCACAGTGGAGGGACCCATAACTAAATCTCTTTCAGCCAAACCCAGTTTACATCTCCTTCAGTTCCGAATATTTATAGACCTGTCAGGTCTGAGCAAATCCAGGTCTGATCCAGGATTCATCTCCCAGGAGGCTGCATTTTTACATATATTTCTTCAGTCACCTTTGGTTTGTGTGTGTGATTAAGTGACCTATCAAACAAACAAGAGCATTCTTGATCCTACAACAGGGCTGCTGTAATTTGTTTTGTTCCAATTTGATACTAAAGAGAAGAGAAACTGATATTCACCACATAGTTTGCTCTGATGCACGTTTTTATATAAAACATAAGATGGGAATTTAACAGCCTTTTGACTTGGGGAAGCTTCACCCTCACATTATACCTGAAGCCTTGCTAGTTTTGGGTGATGCCCTCTTGTCTGGAAATATAAGAATAACTATCAGGTCAAATGTAGCTCCATAAATAGGTTATTTCTATTCTGTGGGCATCTGACTGAACCAGGGCATTTTATTCAAAGCTTGTCTGTATTACCAATGATTCCAATTATCTTCTATTAATAAAAGGAATACCATCATGCTAAACCTGTGCAAATAAGCCTACTGCCATGACAATAAAAATAGTAAAGAAGACATTAGAATTTATGTAAAGAATTCAGAGAGAAAGAGATCAGGGTTACTACCCACGCAGGCATCTTTTTAGCTAATTCTTCTTGTCCACAGTGTCTTGGTGCTCTCCACACGACACCTGGAAAAGGACAGAACTTGGATTTCTGCAAGCTCATCACATGTTCCCACTGGTCATCCCATGACAACTGCCCATCCTCTGAGGAACTTGGTGTCTCCCTCACTGTAGAGATGGTGCATCTGAGACCAACCAAAGGTGGGATCTGCTGTAGAATGTAACCTTAAGTCAACAACAATGACAATGTCAGTTTTTATGATTGAATATTTATGGCTCAATGCAAGTTTTCTAAACATTTTCCACTTTCACAGCACATCTACTTAAAAAGTGCAAAAGACTTATTCATAGATTAATAATTGCCACATCCTTTCTCCTGACAAAGTCTATGGTGAAGGTTCTGTAGCCATAAAACAGCTTCATCCTCTTAAAGACCTTCAGGCAATTGATGTTTGGAAACCACAGAGCAGCCCTGGGTGGTGTGGCTCAGTGGGCTGAGTGGTAGCCCATGAACCAAGCAGTCATTGGTTTGATTCCCAGTCAGGGCACATGCCTGGGTTGTGGGCCAAGTCCCCAGTGGGGGATGCTTGAGAGACAAACCACATATTGATATTTCCCTCTCTATCTCCCTCTCTTCTCCTCTCTAAACATAAAATAAATATAATCTTTAAAACCACAGAGCAAGTGACTATGACCAGTGACCCATAACTGTGTTTTTCTGGTCTTCTAAGAAAAAAACAACAAAAGACACAGTCAATTTATTGCTCAGCAATACTCATGTTGTTAATAGGAGTAAACAATATTTACTCATCCCTGGCTTGTATAGCTCAGTGGATTGAGTGCAGGCTGTGAATCAAAGGGTAGCTGTTTCTATTCCCAGTCAGGGCACATGCCTGGGTTGCAGGCCATTTCCCCTGTGGGGGTCACGTGGAAGGCAGCCACATATTTATGGTTCTCTTCCTCTGTTTCTCCCTCCCTGGCCCTTTCTTTAAAAAGAAATATAATAAAATCTTTAAAAAACAATATTTACTCATATTTATTCTGAGTTTCTGAGAGCATTGTCATGTTTTATATTTTTTCTATTGTATATCACATGTGGTTTTATTTAGTATTCCTTTGTGTTTTGAGGTCTCGTAATTTTTTTCTTCCTGATGCTATTAACTAAAGCTTGTAAGAATGTAGAATTCAAAACTTTGAAATGCTAAGCTGTCTTATTAGAAGAAATTAAACCAAAGGAAAAAATAAAAATAAAATCACAGTGGAGATCACACTGTGTAGCAGCCAGCACCACAGTGTCCTTATGGTCTGTGACTGCAGGGTTGCAGGCAGGAAAGGTGGCAGGCTCACAGGTTCCGAGGAGAAACAGAGGATGTGGTTGATGGAGAGTGGTCTTGGGACCTGGGGCCACTATGCACTTTAAGAATCTCAGCCACTCACAGTCCACAGTTAATTTTGCACAGGTCACCTGAGGATGATCTTCACCTCTGCAGAAAAATAGCTGCCTTTGTTGAGGTGACAATGTGTAAATGAGGGCTGGACATCTTCTCTGACCCCAGACTACCCCAGTGTGAGCCTTGAAGTGTTCCCATGGACATCTCAGAACTACCAGGACAGAGAACCCCTTCCCAGCCCACGTGTTCCATAACCTCATCACCAGGTGAAATTTTCCTTTAACTGATATTTCATTAATCTTTTCTTAGAACATATTTGACTTCAAGAAAATCAGACCTCACTCCCCATATACATGTTTGTGTATGTTGGGGAAGGCAGGTTTATATCCTCTGTCAAACACTGGGGCCAAGCAAACTTGACAGTTAGTGGGGGGACATTTATATCTCATTATACTTTATTATTCAATAAAGATAACCCAGCCTAGTCTTCATGATATTGTATTTGAAGATGTTTTATCTAAAATTATTTTTAGCTTGAATAAGACTTTACTTTCTAGCATGCAAATTGAATAACATATTTAAATAACCCTCCAGAGAGAAGTTTTTATGGTTTTGACCAAAGACAGGGGCTGCAGGAATAGAAGGAAGCTGTTTGAGATAATAAAGGCCGCACATGAAACCCCAGTTAACACAATACTCCACGGAGTGACACCAAAAGGTTAACAAAATTTTCAACAAGATGAAAGTAATTTTTCCCACTTATTCAACATCATACTGGGAGCCCTGGTTGGAACAATTGGCAAGAAGGTGACATACTTGTATTCAAATTGGAAGAAATTGAAGAAAATTCATCTCGTCAACAGATGATATAATCTTACATGGAAAAAACTCTAGAGATCCTGTCCTTCTCACACAAAATGACCGTTAGAACTGATAAATACACTCAAGTTACAAAAGATAAAATCAACAGTCATCCTCACTTCCATTTCTTTGTAACAATAATGAACAAATCTAAAATGGAATTAAGTAAATAGTTTCATTTCAAGTAGCCTAAGAAAGAATAAAATTCTTAGAAAAACATTAACCGAGTACGTGGAAAATGTACCCAAAGAACTACCAAATTTTTTGGTAAAAAATTCAAAATAAACAACAAATTAATAGAAAAACTTCTATATTTACAGATTGAAAGACATCCAATCATGTACATACTTGATGTAGTCTTCAAAGGGTCCATGATGCAGCAAGTTCCAAGGACACCCTGCCTCTATCCCCTTCCAACAGGGACCCCAACAACCAGTGCCAGGTTGCTCCTCAGTCCCCACTCAATGGAATTTTGTGGGCACAGACTGTCAGTTGCTAACTCAGGATAAGAAGGCTTGAGGTACTGAGGAAGCCACATTTTGCATTTCTATGGAGCTTCTGAGTGAAGCTCAATCTGCCTGACCCAGACCCTGCTTAGGGAGAAGAGTACCATCAATCTTGCCCTGGTCTAATCCAGACACGGAGAACTGCAGTTTACACTCTGAACACTGACATCCCTGGGCTCCAGCCTGTGCACTTTCCCCACACCAGCTTGCCTGCCTTTCTTACTCTTCCGCCTCTTTGATCTGCCCCTGTGCCCTTAACTTCTTCCCTCTTTGCTATCATTTCCCACTTCCTCTCCAGACATCAGGCAGACTGCATGACCCCTGGGCCTTCCTGTCCTTTCTGGACTTCTATAAATTTTGTCCCTCCGTGCCTGCTAGGCATTTTTTCACCTTCAGTCTCCCTCTGTTCCCTTTCCCACATCCCATCTCTCATGTCCCTAGGGCCACCAAGCCCTAGAGTTGGGCTGCTTTGCTTTTGGGAATAAGTAGGAGCATGTTTCTCTGGTTGCCTCTGTGTAGGGAGCCATTCTCTTTTCTTCAACATTTTTACACTCCCTCTTCCTCTACCACTGTGCGCTCTGACTTTTTTCAAACCTTTCTCTTTTTTCCCCCCTTTGGATTCAAGAGTACTGACTTCCAATTGATTCCCCAAATCCTGTTTGGTTTCAATATCAAAGGCACTTATCTCAGTCTTCAAGAATCTTACTCTTTTTACAAAATTCTTTTCTTATTGTTCAAGTACAGTTGTCTGTATTTACCCCCCTCCATGGCCTCCCACCCCAGCCAAACCCACATACCTCCTCTGCTTCCACCCCCTTTGTTTTGTCCATGTGTCCCTTATAGTTCTTCCTGAAAACCCTACCGCCATGCCCCCTCATTATTTCCTCCCACCTCCCCTCTGGTTACTGGTAGATTGTTCTTAATTTCAATGTCTCTGATTATATTTTACATGCTTGTTTGTTTTGTTGATTGGGTTCCACTTAAAGGTGAGATAATATGGTATTTGTCTTTCACTGCCTGGCTTATTTCACTTAGCATAATCCTCTCTAGTACCATCTATGCTGTCACAAAGAGTAGGAGCTCCTTCTTACTCTCTGCTGCATAGCAATCCATTGTGTAAATGTACCATAGAATTTTGATGCCCTCTTTACTGATGGGCACTTAGGTTGCTTCTAGTATTTGGCTATTGTAAATTGTGCTGCTATGAACATTGGCATACATAGGTTCTTTTGAATTGGTGTTTCAGGCTTGTTAGGACATAATCCCAGCAGTGGAATTGCTGGGTCAAAAGGCACTGTCATTTGTAGTTTTCTGAGGCAATTCCATACTGTTTTCCACAGTGGCTGCACCAGTCTGCATGCCCATCCACTGTGCAATAGGGTTTCCTTTTCTCCACATCCTCTCTGACACTCGTTTGTTGATGTGTTCATGATGGACATTCTCACCTGTGTGAAGTGGTATCTCATTGTTGTTTTAATTTGCATTTCTTCAATGGCTAGTGATGGTGAGCATCTTTCTATATGTCTTAGGGCCTTCTGTATGTCCTCCTTGGAGAAATGTCTGCTCAACTCCTTTGTGCATTTTTTATTGGGTTGTTTGTCTTCCTGGAGTGGAATCATGTGAGTTCTTTATATATTTTTGGAGATCTAAGCTTAGTTTGCGGTATCATTGGCAATTATGTTTTTCCATGCAGTTTGTTCTCTTTTCATTTTAATGCTATTTTCTTTAGCCATGCAGAAGCTTTTTAATTTCATGAGATCCCATTTGTTTATTCTTTCCTTTATGTCCCTTGCTCTATAGGACATATCAGTAAAAATATTGCTACTTGGAATGTCTGAGATTTTCCTGTCTCTGTTTTCCTCTAGGACTTTCATGGTGTCATGACTTATATTTAAGTCTTTTATCCATCTTGAATTTATTTTTGTGTATGGTGTAAGTTGCTGATTGAGTTCCATTTTTAATGTGTTTTTTAAACATTTTATTTATTTATCTTTATAGAGGAAGGGAAGGAGAAAGAGAGAGAAACATCAATGTATGGTTGGTTTTTGTGCATCCCCTGCTGGCAACTGGGGGGACATGTGCCCCTTCTGGGAAGCTAACCACAGTTGTTTGGTTCACAGGCCCGTGCTCAATCCACTGAGCTAGACCAGCCAGGTGAGTTCCATCTTTTTGCATGAAGCTGTCCAGCTCTCCCAAAATCATTTGTTGAAGAGGCTATTTTTACTTCATTTCATGGTTCATCCCCTATTGTCAAATATTAATTGACCATAGAGACTTGGGTTTATTTCTGAGCTCTCTGTTCTGTTCCATTGGTATTTGTGTCTGTTCTTATGCCAGTACCAGGCTGTTTTAATTACAGTGGCCTTGTAGTACAGTTTGATATCAGGTATTGTGATTCCTCCTACTTTGTTCTTCTTCCTCAAAATTGCTTCAGCTATTCAGGGTCATTTATGGTTCCATAGAAATTTCTGAAATGTTTGTTCTATATCTTTGAAATATGTCATCGGTCTTTAATAGGGATTGTGTTGAATCTATAAGTCACTTTGGGTACTATAGACATTTTGATGATGTTAATTTTTATTCTTTCTTCAAAAACCTACCTTGCCTCTTAAGAACACACCCACATTTAAGTGAATTGCCACCTCTTCTTCTTCACCCAGATTTTCTAACTTAGTGACTCTCTCCTTGTTTTGTGGGCCTGCAACCTAACCTTATTTATAATGTAGTGTCCTCAGCCTCTTCCTGATAATCTGCACATTCCCTATTCCTTCTTTATTCTCTTCTACCTAAACCAAGAGAACAAAACACACCATGTTTCTTTGCCCTGCTTTTATAATCAGTACAATATTTCTTCTCATTTTGCTCAACATAACCCCTTGCTATATCTCCAGGTGGTCTTTTGGTTTCAAAGGCCAACTAGCATGAAGATCTCTTTAGGATTTTGAGCTGTCATCAAAATCCAACCAGAAACAACAAAGCTCGAAATAACCCAGAAAATAGCATTTAATTTCCAATACTGTGGAAAAAATCTTTGTCTTCACTTTCTGACCTTACCCTGCTTTTTTTTCCATGGCACCCATACGTACCTGGCATCACATCTAGATCCTGCTTTTGCCCTCTCTCCTCTATGGAAAATGGGCTTGATGAGAGCAGGGCCTTGTCTGATCTTGTACCTCCAGTGGCTGCAACAGCCTGGAAATACATGGGGTTGAATGAAAGATTTTTTTCCAGGGTCCCAGGATAAATCATGGGATGTATTTGCCCATTTCTGAAGTTTGTGAGAAAGACAATGCCTAGAATCCCTGGTTAAATTTTTCCTGCTGCTTCCTGACAATAGTAATGATTATTATTACCAGTGTACATAATTCAATACTCAATGGTGAATAACTAGAAATAAACAGCAATTGAGAGTTTTCCACATGCCATCACTTCTACATTATACAATTTTCCTCTTGCTGAGCCCTTTTCCCATCCTAATGTGATCCTTGCTCCTTCACCCTCAGGACCAAAACAGAAGCCTTCCCTCTTTTCTCAGAGCACTGGTGTTTTCAGAAGACCCCAGCCAGTCTCTGTGTCAGATCCTTAGTCTACCCCAAGGAATTGTCTCCTACTTATCGGCCACCAGGAGCCCTTGCCAGTGGACAAGTCCTCTGTGGGTGAAGACTGAAGGGGACCCCATGGTGTCTGCTGCCTTGTGGCTGTGTCTTTGAGGAAAGCCTGAGTTTATGTAAGGCTCCCAGATGTCTCTGTCCAGAATGGTGCAATCTGCTGTGTGTCCTACCTGTGCATTGAGCTTTATTCTGGGGCAGGTTTACTGTTCTTGTCATGTGGGCTGGGGATAGGGTCTGTGCACATGATTCTCGTACACCACAACCTCATTTTTGCCACCCTTGTCCTTTCTTACCAGTACTGCTCCCCTACGCTTTGGTTCCCTGGGAATTCCTGAGGCCTCTCAACATCACATACCTGCACACATGCATATAAACACTTACACAAACACCCACTCTCGCACTCTGTTTGGGAAATCACAAGACTAGGGTTTCCAGGTTCCAGGCATTTCCCAGGGCTTTCTGTCAGGTGCCCAGTATCTTTCCCACAGCCTGTCTTATTCACATTTGACTTTCCCCTTCAGAGTGTCAGTTCTTGAGCTAACTTAGAAAAACCTGTCACAGGGATGTCACACCTGCTGTGCATTGAATCACCTGTGAGACATTGTGAAGTCCAAGTAACACCTTAGAAATGCAGCTTTGGCAACTCTGCAGAGAATGTGGGTGTCCATTCCGATAAGACCTCTTCCTGTGAAGGTAGAGTCAATCCTCCTGCTCTCCTTTGCACAGGGAAATTCTTCCAATCATGTTAAACTGCAGATTCTGACAGGGCAGGGTGCTGTGGGTCAGAGACTCTGCACCTGACAAGACCTCAGGAGGGGTTGATCCTACTGACCTGTAAGGTACACTTGCAATAAATAGCAAGGTTGCTGAGGGCACATGTGTTTCTGAGATGACCTACTCACGCCAGCATTGGTCACTGCTGTGATCTGGCCTTGGGTCTTTGGAACCACAAAGAGAGCCCTGGGTGCCCTGAAAATGGGGATTATTTCTGCTTGTGACACAGAAACACAGATGGGCACCAGGTTCTCCCCATGTTCTCAAATGCTCAGAAAATGTTTTATGTCCTTGCAGCCGAAAGGGCACAGAGATCATATGGTATTTGTCTTTTACTGCCTGGATTATTTCACTTAGCACAATGCTTTCCAGTTCCATCCATGCTGTTGCATAGGGTATTAGCTCCTTCTTTCTTTCTGCTACATAGAACCTAAGCAACTAAACAAACAAGCAAGCAAAATATAACCAAAGACATTGAAATAGAAAAGGGGATGAGAGTATCCAGAGGGGAGAGGAGAGGGAATTTCAGGGGAAAAGGGCGGGGATTATAGGAACAAGTATAAAGGACACATGGACAAAAGCTAAGGGGGGTGGAAATGGGAGGGAGGTGGGGAGCACTGTGGGGGGTGGACTGGGACGGGAGTAAATGACAAAAAACTGTACTTAAATAACAATTTTAAAAAAAGAAAGGGCACAGAGATGACTCTGGGGGTGAAAAGGGTTCAAGGTTGGTGATAATTGCAGAGGGAACCCTTCTATTATCTCAGGTTATCACCAGACTGAATTTGCTTCCAGGAACAAAAACCCAAAACCAAGCATCTCAACAGCACCTGCAATTTTGGGATGTGAAGTGAGAGGTGTCCTGTGTGTCCCAGGGAAAAGGCACTGTGGTGAAAGTTCAGGTATTTTTGCACTTTCTTGTTTTGAATGGACAGTTTCAGGTAGATCACTCCTGCCCATGTCTGTTCGTGGGGACTGTCCTTGTGCTCCCTGACTGTTGGGACAACCTCTGACTTCTGCCTGGGTGGCTTTCTTGTGCTCACCTCACCTTCCCATAGGTGATGCCAGACATGGGGTAGAGAGCAGCACAGAAACCTCTGAGAGAGGAGGTGCTCCTTGGCTCTATCAAAGTGAAAAAAAAACAACCCAAGCCTGTATAGCAACTTAATGAGTGTATGTGAATTGAACTCACCTCATATGCCTGTGAGTAAGGTCACAAATCCTGTGAAGAAGGGCAGTTTTGCAGCTTATTTTTATATTATGATCAAAGCAGAAAGTGAAAAACATTGCAGAAAATCAACTAAGATGTGAGAGAAAACAACAGGGATATCTCTAGCATTGGGAAAAGAGGCAAAATGGAGATACATATGTTTTCTACATTAATGACTACAGGATAATTAGCATTTAGAGGACACCTAGAAGGTATGCAGATAACACAAAAGCTTCTGTGGTCTCTCATATGTTTGTCCCAGACTCTGTGATGTGAATGGTCCAGCAAAGAAAATCACTCTGATGTGTCCAAGTTATGGTATCCAAGATGCACTAAAAGAATCAAGGCTCACTTAAGGTAGAGCATGACCTTTGCTAAGGAAAAGAGAGGCCTAGGATGTGACAACCTGCTATCACCTGCCCAGTTAGAAATTTCTGATTAGAATATCCTGTGAGGCATGTTGGACTTGACATGTGACCCACTGATCTTGTCACGTTTATTACACAATGTTTTTTGTGAAGAGTCTCTAGAAGAAGCAAGTTTGATGGATCAGTCATGAGGGAGGGCCCAAGAAATGCCTGATGAAGCAGGGGATGAAAATCAGGCTCTTTGTCCATTTTCTTAGCCAAAGCCAGGTTCATGTGTTTACTTCTTGTGTGTCTCAATGTCGCCGCCTAGAGGAAAGAAGTAGACTTGCAGCCAAAGTCAGGTGCTGCAGAGGGATACTGACCAGTGAGTGTAGGGTGAGCCCAGTGAAAATGTGGCATTTTCTACAGTATTATAGGTCCAGTGTCAGGAGAACTGTTCCACCAGGGGAATGTGCTGTTTTATACACAGCGCTTTGCTTTCAAGTGTTCAAAGGAAGGGCCTTATGAGGTTTCTCCTGAGCTTTTGGAGGAAGATGCTGGTCTGGGGGTCAATCCCCAAAACGTCCTGTGTGTCCTCCGTCACTACACTGGAGTGTTGCATATAAGTCATTTTTGTGTCCCTGTCTTCCCACAGGGCCCAATGGCTGGAACAGCTCCACATGAATACTTAATCTGGGCACTGTGTGTACTTCTGTTAGTGGAAGAGGGGTTCTCATAGAGCCCTTAGCCCCTCTGAGATGGAAGCAACCACAGGTTCTGGGTTTTCCTGGCCCATCATGCACAGGAAGTTTCCTTAGTTCCCCAGGACATCATGACCTATCAAGATGTCTTCAAAAACAACAGGCAGGTATCCCACAGACCAGGAACTCTGGGAATGAAATGCTACCCCTAGTGTTTACTGAGCCTCTGTCATGTGTCAGCCTTCCGCCTAGGCCCCAGAAAGTCCAAAGAGAGTAAGACATGTGTGAGCCCTATGCTCATTGAGTTTACCCTGCAAGGGAGACAGGCTCTCAGACAAATCATGGTTTTATGGAATTAAGTACAATTCAGTGAAGGGCCATGGAAGAATGCTTCTGGTGCACACATAGCATGTACTTGAGTCTCAGCTGGTCTGGGGATCACAGAGAAAACTTCTGACCTCTTCACTAAAACCTGAAGAATTACTGCCCATTTATTTCTTGAAGAACAGAGGGTGTTAAATATAAAAACCTGCCTGTAGGGGACTGACGTTTGGTGGGCTGATGCTCAGCTGGATGGAGAAGCAGACCGAGTCCACTGTGGAGTGCTTGGGTAGGGAGAAAGACTGTGTAATGATTGATATTTATGAGGTTGCACCCTGCTGGGCTGTGAGTGCTGCTGAGGTGGGGCCAGCAGAGCCCCAGAAAGACTCCAGCCCACAGAGTATTTCTGCTGTCCCCCTTGTGGACAAGTAGAAAAACGGGCAAGAAAATGTCACATTACAGTAAAGTTTTGTTTTAGTTTTGTACACTCTTTCCAATTTATACTTTAGGCAATATTTAATATATATATATATATATATATATATATATATATATATATATATAACTTTAATATGTTTATTGAATTACAGTTGAATAAAATAAGCTTAACATATAGAAAGTATACAAGGTACGGTGTTTTTCCAGATGCATGCACCAGAAAACCTGTCACAATGAGGATGAAGACCATGTCCCTAACAATTAAAGTCTTTAATGCCCTCTTCTAATCTCTGTTTTCTTCTACATTTTTTATAGCTGTTCAAGGTCAGAGCTCTTCATTCCCTCCCACTCCCCCCCACAGCTATCCCCACTTCCCACCCTTGTCCACCTACTTTTATAGTGTTAAGTGAACTCACATTGACTTTCTTCATTTTAAATTCATTTTCATTTTCTGGAATTTTTAAAATTTTCATCATAATGTATGTAAATTTAGGCCTGGTGGATTTCTTAACTCAACATGATTATTTTGATATAGTTCTTTCTTTTTATTCTCTAGTTCTATCTCATTCCAGGAATGCATTAATTTTGTTTATTGATTCACCCCTTCATAGACATTTGTTTTGTTTCTAATTTGGGGCTGTTACAAGTAAACCTGCCATGAATGGCTGTGCAGAAAAGTCTTTAACACTAAGAATCAGTGTAAAACCACTCAATAGCTAGAGAAATGGAAGGTAGAGAGTTTACCTTGATCTCAAGGTCACATTGCCACAGCCACACCCAGAAGTAAAAAAACACCTGCTTCTCCACATAAACCTGTGATTGCCACAGCCCACCCAACAGTCAACACAGTGGCAGAAATAATGGCTCCATCTCTTTTCCAGGTCTAAATTGTGAACCAGCACACCTCAGAAGCTGCATTTAATTTACATCTGGATTCTCAATCACTAGGAGTAGGGGAAAGGTAGTGTTTAAACTTCCCATCCCTCTGAAATAAGAGGAAACCTAAGAAAAATAAAGGACATATGCCAGGTACCCACAGACAATATCGGACACGTCTCAGTCTACCTGCAGGCTGTGTGACTCTGGGTGAGTGACCCCACCTCAGTAAGCATCAGTTCCCTCATGTGATGTAATAAAAAACATGTTTGATGTTCTTTCTTGAATTTTAGAAAAGAGCAGCTAACTCTTTAGGAATTTTCTAAGTGATGTGGGTGATGAGTGTCTTTTGTTGTGACGAGGCAACTCTTGGCTGGCCTCTGTATGGTTGCAGAGTGAGGGCAGGTCACCAGAAAGACCAAGTTCTGATCAGAAGCTTGGAATTTTCAGCTGTCAATGTAAGAAATGCTTCCTCCTGAAAAGAATTTTTATGAGTCTTTTTGGGGCAAACATGACCATAATTGTGGGAAGCAAAACCACGTGCACTGAGAAAACGTTCTGAAACATGGCAGTGTCACCCCTTATTTGATACAGTATAGTGAAAGCCAGAGGCCTGAAGGGTCACATGAAATCCACGTGCAACGCATTAAGGAGCTGGAGGATGCAATGTAGAGAAATCTCTGACACTGGACAAAAAGTAAAACAAGTAGACACAATTGTTATGGTGTTTCCTATAGGAATGATGGCAGTTAACAATAAGCACAGTAAGTATAGGAACGAGAAGGCATGCGATCTTTGCTATCATGTAGTGAGTGTTCTGAAATACCCCAGTGTTTCAAAGGTATGTTAGGGTAGAGGCAAAAAACATCAAAACAAAACAAAACAATAGACACCCTAAGATAAGGTAAAGACTGACTTCACTCACGAAAGACCTTGGCCTAGGGCATGACTACCCATCATGACTCACATTTGGTTAAAATTTTAATTTCAGACCCTCCTATGTGGTTACTTAAGCTGTTTGCTTCTGTAAGTCCCACCATGCAGGCCTGGCCAGAGCTTTTCAGGTGTAATGAGGGGCCCCTTTTTGTTCAAACTTCCCCATTTTAGTTATAAATGAATCTAAAGAATGCATTGGTGAAGAATCTTTTGGTTAGATAATATTGTCTCAAGTGCTAGAAAAAAATGCTTAGGAAGACTTAGTGGCAGCATTTGTCTTTCTGAAGAATAAATCATTGGTCATGCAGCAAGACCTTCACCTTGGATGGAAGTCAAAGCCGAATGTTCTCAAAAGAGAAAAGCAGGTGAATGGGAGGCAGTCAGTTCCACAGGCTTTTATTAGAAAAACAGTCTGGGTCATTGCTAACATATAAGCTTTCACAGACTAATGCGTGCTTTTCCATATTTCTCTGTTTTACATTTTCATAGCATTTACTTAATAGTTTGAGGGCAGACTATGCACCAATCCATTTTTAACCATCTCACCATTATTTGGAGTCTTATTTACTGTGGCCCACATTTTCTTAATTATTCATTATTACTCTGATTTCTGCTAGTTGTTCACTTGGAAGTTGCAACCTTAAGTGCAGGGGAACAGTTTGGTGTGGTCTGGCAAATGTGACTCAGCTCTGCATGGAAAACCTACAGAAGCAAGGTGGTGAGCAGGAGCCAGACCTTCAAACCGAATTTTCCCATGGGAATCAGGCCTAGAAAATGCATACAGACTGCTATGGCTTGATCTTCCTAAAACTCCCTCTATCTGGTCTGAAACAGTAGACGTGTATTGTCTATCTTCAAGGTAATTTCCAAAGCCTGTGTGAATTTTCACAGGGAGAGAGCTAATCCACTCACCACCTTTCCCTTCTGCATGTTATTTTCATTTCTGTGGCTGTACCTAAAATGTAGACAATAATATTCTGTGTAATAGATAATAAATCCTTCTTTGATGTAAGATCCGAGAAAAACAATAAAAGCTTATCTAGGCAAAGGCCAGTGTGCTCTCCTCTTGAGAGAGTAGCCTCGCTTGTCCCGTTTTCTCCATAGGATTGCTGTAGCCTGTGCATTTATTCTCGTCTGCAGTCACAATTTTGTTGATAAAATTTTTTTCTTCATCTTTTATTCCAGTAACCTTTTACAGCTTTCCTTGATCTTAGTTTGTTTGTTTTTCACTCAGAAATAACCAACTCAATAGAACAAACTACTTACTTTTAAACTCTCTTAAAACACACACACATCACTTTTCCTCCTTTTGCAATTACATTTCTTCTAAATTACAAACTCATTCTCGAAAGGGGACCTGGCCAAGGGCAGGTTTACATAAGGTTAGTCAGAGTTGCATGGATTCTTAACTTTTTACCAGAAGAATTTCACAAAACAAGTCCAGGTGATTTTGAGGGCATATTTATTTAAGCAGGGGACAGTGACACAAGGATGGACCAAGAACAAAAAGAGAATCAGAAGAGACATTTGGTGGGGTTGCCTTGATTCTCTTAAAACATTATGGGAAAGATGTAAGACAAGGAGGGGCTGCTCTCAGCTTATTGCAGAGTCACAGAAAAGGGACCTTGTGGAAAGGTTCAGGAGGTTTGCTTGGGACAAGCTGCTGCTGCCATGCTTCCTTACTGCAAGTCTCCTGGAACCCCTCAGAGATGACAAGAAGGAAATTTATCCTCCCTAAAGAAAGATAAACAATTCAGTAGATATGCTTAGAGAAGTTTGCATGCTGCCCTGGATGTTTATTTGAGTGGACTGAGCATTGGTCTATGAACTCAAAAGTCCTTGGTTCAGTTCCCAGTGAGGGCACACCTGGGTTGTGGGCCAGGTTCCCTGTTGGGGATGTGCAAAGGAGAAATTGAAAATGTTTCTCTCACACATCGATGGTTCTCTCTCTCTCACTCTATCTCCATCCACTTTCTAAAAATAATTGAATAAATAAAATCTTTTAAAATTAAAGAGAAGAGTGCACACAGTGTAATTTGTGTTGAGTATATTGCTTTCAAAAGGTGAACATTTTAGGTGAGGTCTCAGGGAAGATCTCAAGATAATATTCATCAGTGTTTTCAGGTGTGCCCTTTCAGGTTTTGGTCTCCAGTACTTGGTCAGTACCAGGCCAGAAGGTCTTAATAGCATGAGCAGCTATATGCCAGAAGAGGAAAGGCCACCCTGAAAGCAAGGTCCAGCACATTTCATTTATTGCTATGAACCTGGGTCTTTTCACCTGGGTAAACCTTTGTATCCAAATGTAAATTGCTCAACCAGTTTGTTCAGCCACCTTTCTCAATTTCCCCATTTCACTTGCAAAGGAGTATTTCTAGCTTCTAACTCACCTGCCTCATAAGAAAAACCAACCAACAAGCAAGCAAAATTTAACCAAAGACATAGAAATTAAAAACAAACTGATAGTGACCAGAGGGGCGAGGGGAGGGGATAATAGGGTAAAAGGGTGAAGGGTGTACAGGAACAGATATAAAGAACACATGGACAAAAAAAAGAGGGGTGGAAATAAGGGAGGCAGGTGGGGATTGCTGGGGTGGTGGGGAGGGATGGGGGAAAGGGAGAAAACTGTACTTGAACAACAATAAAATTCAAAAGTATTTAATATAAAATACCATTTTGGGTAAAAGTTACCATATACACACTTAGAAAATATTAACAGTTGTGCTATATATATATGCTGTTTGAGAAAAGCCCAAAGAACAACTATAATTATTATGACTAATATTAGCAGACAGGTAAAGACAATCAAACTTATAATGTTCAACATCAATTTGTAGTTATAAAGCATTTGTCAATGTCTTGGGATAGCTGTCTGTCTCTGACACCAGCAACTTCTGACCCTTGAAATAAGTTTGATTGTGATGAGCAGAGGCAAGCATCAGAGACAGGGGCAGGTGTACATTGGCTGTTGGACCCCTGATAAGGTTTTTTCCTACAATGGTGGTGAGTGTCTTTAATAGATGTCTGCTGCATGAGACAAAATGTGTCATTGTCCTTAAGGTCATCATTATTCCTAGGAGTGCACTTGCGAAGTGGGTATCACTAATTTATTCATTCTTACAAATTGATTAATAAGTTTTTTTCCATTTCTTTTATTTTAATTGCTATTCAAGTACAGTTTTCCGTCTTTTACTCCCATTCCAGCCCAACCCCCCAGTGCTCTCCACCTCCTTCCCATTTCCACCCCCCTTAGTTTTTGTCCATGTGTCCTTTATACTTGTTCCTATAATCCCTTCTTCTTTTCCCCTGAAATTCTCTCCCCTCTCCCCTCTGGTTAATGTCATCCCATTCTCTATTTCAATGTCTTTCGTTATATCTTGCTTGTTTGTGTTGTTTGTTAGGTTCCTGTTATTGGTGAGATCATATGGTATTTGTCTTTTACTGCCTGGCTTATTTCACTTAGCGTAATGCTTTCCAGTTCCATCCATGCCGTTGCATAGGGTAGGAGCTCCTTCTTTCTTTCTGCCACATAGAATTCCATTGTATATATGTACCACAGTTTTTTGATCCATTCATTTACTGATGGGCACCTAGGTTGCTTCCAACACTTGGCTATTGTAAATTGTGCTGCTATGAACATTGGGGTGCATAGGTTCTTTTGGAATGGTGATTCAGGGTTATTGGGATAGAATCCTAGCAGTGCAATTGTTGGGTCAAAAGGCAGTTCCATTTTTAGTTCTCTTAGAAAATTCCATACTGTTTTCCATAGTGGTTGTACCAGTCTGCAACCCCACCAGCAGTGAACTAGGGTCCCCTTTTCTCCACAACCTCTCCAACACTTGTTTTTTGTTGCTTTGTTTATGATGGCCATTCTTACCGGTGTCAAGTGGTATCTCATTGTGGTTCTAATTTGCATTTCTCTGATGGCTAGCGATATTGAGCATCTTTTCATGTGTCTCTGAATCCTCTGTATGTCCTCCTTGGAGAAATGCCTGTCCAAGTCCTTTTCCCATTTTTTTAATTGGGTTGCTTGTCTTCTTGGAGAGGAGTTGTGTAAGTTCTTTGTATATTTCGGAGATTAAACCCTTGTCTGAGGTATCATTGTCAAATATGTTTTCCCATATAGTTGGGTCTCATTTTATTTTAATGCTGTTTTCTTTAGCTGTGCAGAAGCTTTTTATTTTGATGAGATATCATTTGTTTATTCTTTCCTTTATATCCCTTGCTCTGGGGGACATATCAGTGAAAATGTTGCTGCGTGAGATATCTGAGATTTTCCTGCCTATGTTCTCCTCTAGGATTTTAATGGTGTCACACCTTATATTTAAGTCTTTTATCCATCTTGAATTTATTTTTGTGTATGGTGTAAGTTGGTGCTCAAGTTTCATTTTTTTTTTTTTTGCAAGTAGCTATCCAGTTCTCGCAACACCATTTGTTGAAGAGACTATCTTTACTCCATTTTATGGTGTTGCTACCTTTGTCGAATATTAACTGACTTTAGTGACTTGGGTTTATTTCTGGGCTCTCTGTTCTGTTCCATTGGTCTATGTATCTGCCTGTTTTTATGCCAGTACAGGCTGTTTTGATTACAGTGGCCTTGTAATACAGTTTGGTATTAGGTATTGTGATCCCTCCTACTTTGTTCTTTCTCAAAATTGCAGATGCTATAGAGCGTCGCTTATGGTTCCATATATACTTTTGAAGTGTTTGTTCTATGTCTGTGAAATATGCCATTGGTACTTTGATAGGTATTGCATTGAATCTGTATGTTGCTTTGGGTAATATAGACATTTTGATGATGTTAATTCTTCCAATCCATGAACACGGTATATGTTTCCATTTGTTTGTTTCTTCCTTGATTTCATTCTTCAGTGTTGTGTAGTTTTCTGCATAAAGGTCTTTTATCTCCTTGGTTAGGTTTATTCTTAGGTATTTTATTTTTCTTTTTGCTATATCGAATGGGATTTTTTTCTTGATTTCTCCTTCTGCAGTTTTATTGTCAGTATACAAAAATGCCTTTGATTTCTGGATATTGACTTTGTATCCTGCTGTTTTGCCAAATTCATTTATTAGGTTGAGCAGTTTTGGGGTAGAGTCTATAGCATTTTCCATGTATACTATCATATCATCTGCAAACAGTGACAGTTTTGTTTCCTCCTTTCCTATTTGAATGCCTTTTATTTCCTTTTCTTGTCTGATTGCTGTGGCTAGAACTTCCAAAACTATATTGAATAGAAGTGGTGAAAGTGGACAACCTTGTCTTGTTCCTGATCTTAGTGGAAAAGCTTTTAGATTTTGTCCATTGATTATAATGTTGGCTGTAGGTCTCTCATATATGGAATTTATTATGTTGAGGAATTCTCCCTCAATTCCCACTTTGCTGAGTGTTTTTATCATAAATGGGTGCTATACCTTGTCAAATGCTTTTTTCGCATCTATTGGTATGACCATGTGATTTTTGTCTTTGCTTTTGTTTATGTGATGTATTACATTTACTGATTTGTGAATTTTGAACCATCCTTGCATTTCTGGGATGAATCCCACTTGCTCATGGTGTATGATCTTTTTAATGTATTGCTGGATGCGGTTTGCCAATATTTTGTTGAGGATTTTAGCGTCTATGTTCATCAGCGATATTGGCCTGAAGTTTTCTTCCTTTGTTGTGTCTGTATCTGGTTTTGGGATTAGGATGATGCTGGCATCATAAAAGGAGTTTGGTAGTCTTCCATCACTTTGGATTTTTTGGAATAGTCTGTGAAGGAAAGGGATGAGTTCTTGCTTAAATGCTCTGTAGAATTCTCCTGTGAACCCATCTGGTCCAGGGCTTTTGTGTGTCAGGAGTTTTTTGATCACTGCTTCAATTTCATCTGCTGTGATTGGTCTCTTCAGGCTTTCTGCTTCTTCTTCATTGAGTTTTGGAAGATTATATTTATCTAGAAATTCGTCCACTTCACCTAGGTTTTCAAATTTCTTGGCATATAGCTCCTCATAGTAATTTCTTACAATCCTTTGTATTTCTGTGGTGTCAGTTGTAATCTCTCCTCTTTCATTTCTGATTATGTTTATTTGGGTCCTCTCTCTTTTTTTCTCGATGAGCCTGCTTAAAGGCTTGTTGATTTTGTTTATCTTTTCAAAAAACAAGCTCCTGGATTCATTGATCCTTAGTATTGTGCTTTTAGTCTCTATGTCATTTAAATCTGCTCTGATCTTGGTTATTTCCTTCCTTCTACTAGCTCCGGGCTGTCTTTGTTGTTGTTCCTCGAGTTCTTGTAGGCGTAGGGTTAGGTTGTTTGTTTGAAATATTTCTATCTTTTTTAGGTAGGCCTGTATTGCTATGAACTTCCCTCTCAGGACTGCCTTTGCTTTGTCCCATAAATTTTGGGTTGTCATGAGTTCATTTTCATTTGTTTCCAGAAACTTTTTGATTGTTTCTGTGATTTCATTCTTGACCCTTTATTTGTTTAATAGCATACTATTCAGTCTCCATGATTTTGAGTGTTTTGATTTTTTTTCCTTGGGATTGGTTTCTAATTTCAGTCCCTTGTTGTCAGAGAAAATGCTTGGTATTATTTCAATTATGTTGAATTTGTTGAGGGTTGTTTTGTGTCCTATCATGTGGTCTATCTTTGAAAATGTCCCATGTGCATTTGAATAGAATGTGTATTTAGCTTCTTTTGGATGCAGGGCTCTATATATATATCAGTTAACTCTATTTCATCTAGAGCATTGTTCAATGCCACAATATCTTTGTTGATATTCTGTTTGGAAGATCTGTCCATTTTTGAGAGCGGGGTGTTAAAATCCCCTTCCAAAATTGTGTTGCTATCAATGTCTTTTTTAAAGGCTTCTAAGATTTTTTTTAATGTATTTGGGTGCTCCTATGTTGGGTGCAGATATATTTACAGTGTTTATGTCTTCTTGGTGGAGTCTTCCCTGAGTATTATGAAGTGACCTTCTGGGTCTCTCTTTATAGCTGTTTTTTCTTTTTTTTTTTGAAGTCTATTTTGTCTGATATGAGTATTGCTACCTTGGCTTTTTTTTCCTGTCCATTTGCTGGGAATATCTGTTTCCAACCCTTCACTTTCAGTCTGTGTATGTCTTTTGTCCTGAGGTGGGTCTCTTGTAGGCAGCATATGTGTGGGTCATGCTTTCTTATCCATTCAGCTATTCTGTGTCTTTTGATTGGAGCATTTAATCCATTTACGTTTAAGGTTATTATGGATAGGTACTTATTCATTGTCATTTTTGTACTTATGTTCCTCTCTTTCTCTCTCTTTTCCTTCCTTTCCTTACAGCAGTCCCTTTAGCATCTCTTGCAGCACTGGATTGGTGGATGCATATTCTTTTAGACTTCTTTTGTCTTGGAAGATCTTTATTTGGCCTTCTATCTTGATTGAGAGCCTTGCTGGGTAAAGCAGAGGTTGTAGGCCTCTGGTTCTCATTACTTCTTGCCATTCTCTTCTGGCTTGGAGTGTTTCCATTGAGAATTCAGCAGCTAACCACTTTGGGGCTCCGTTGTATGTTATTTTCTTCTCCCCTGCTGCCTTTAAAATTATCTCTTTGTATTGGAATGTT
>PVKM010022311.1:0-21937 GCA_004027735.1 Carollia perspicillata
TCCCTCCTTCTAAATTGTTTTTCAGCTGGGCTAATCATCAAATTAACAGAGGCCGATTAGCAGAAGGAAATACAGTTTTTAATATACAATCATAAAGAATTCACATAGCATAAAAATTCCAATGACAATGAGGCAACACTAGGCTATAAAACATTTTGGACAAAGAGAAAAGAGGGACAATGGGTCTTATATTTCAGAAGCTAGAATGAGTGCTTTTCATGTCATTGAGAAGGGAAGATCCTACAGGGCAAGATAATTTTTTCTGGGCAACTCAGAATCAGTGGGAGACATGAGAGACCTGGCCAACAGGTACTTCCTGAGGCCCTTTTATTTACCATATGTAATAAATTAGCCAAAAGTGAACATCCTGATTATTCTCCTGAAGCACATTTTCTATCTGGATCTCTTAGCAGGAATGTGGAGAGGGTCAACAGTTTTTTTCTGAGTTTGTTTCTTAATAAACAGCTTAAAATCAATATTCTAAAACCAACATTTCAAGATGGCAAAATGTTGGTTTCCTGTGGGAAACCGTTCTGTGTGGCATGGGCCTAACTCCCACTCAGAGATGCACAGGACCCACACCCATGGATAGGTTCTCCTGTGGGTAATCAGGCCTGCAATATGCCTAGGCCACTTCGAGTCTTGCTTTTTGCTAAAAACTCCCTCACCTGGATTTGTGGCAAACATTTACTGCAAAGTAACTTCCTAAAATCCATGCTAAACCTCCCAAGGACAGAGTTTAACCAGTTCAACCACTTTAGCCCTTTTGATTTGCAAATATCCCTCTTCTGTGATGTGACTGGCTGCATTGACTCCTTTGTTTTCTGTAAAAGGTAACCACCTAAAGCAACCTGTGCATAGTAAATGAGGACCATCATGTAATGTGCTGAGAAGCCCAGTAAAGGACTGTCATGGTGGATGCCATGGCTTTTGCTTCCCTTGAGAGAAAAGCCATACCCGCCCTTTTCCTCCACTGGACTTGGTAGTCCATATGAGTGTCTCATTTTATCCATAATGACGTGGTCATTGTGGGCCAGTGTCCGCGTCAGTTTCCTTCAGTAACCACAAATTAATCGCATCTATTTTTTTTTCTTTCAACCTTCCAGGAGCTCCCCACTTCACTCAGAGTACAGCCAAGTTTCTGGCTGATGGATTCTTCATTTCTGACTTCATCTGCTCTCATCTTCTGACCTCTCTGCTCCAGTCAGTTCACATCCTCTGGGCTTATAACTGGAAACCACACCAGCGTTCGAGCTGCCTGTCACTACCAAACCCAGTAAGACATGACAGAGATTAAATCTTTATGGGCACTTTATTCAGATGGCCGGAGATATTAGAAGATGGTGGGTTCATACCCTAACAAACCATCTTCTCTTCTCTTTTCTGGCAAGAATTTGTATAAGGTGGGGGTGAGTGGATAAAACAAGGAGCCGTGAGGGCTTTGAAATTCAGGTAGGATTAGATGAGCAAAGCTTCAACATTCCTGTTCTGGGCAGTTAGCTGGTTCCAGGGGAGGGTGGTCTTCTGCTCTCCCTGGAACACAAAAGGTCCCATGTCCCCAGGCCATCATCTACTATCATTGTCCCAGGAGGCTGGCTGTTTCCCAGGAGCCAGGATGGGCCTTATCTGTAGTTTTTGAAACAAAATTGTAACATACAATTTACTAGTTAGACTTATAACTTTTTCCTTAAACTAAAACTTTCCAAGTCTTGAGTTCCCTATTATGCTGAGTCAACATATTGGAAATCACCCCAAGTATGCCTTACTTTATTCTAACATACATCATACATTATTGTTGTCACTGTTATTTGAATTATTGTGTGACTCCCCCACTGGCATAACAGGTCAATGAGGACTGAGATTTTGTCTACGTTTTTCTAATGATTAGAACAGTGTCAGGGAGATGGTGAGCAGAGGGTCGGTGTCCTTTGATAAATGAGTAAAAAAACTATAAATATGATAATGGATAAAATATGGAACATTATGACCTAACACAACTGGAATTATGACCTACAAGAAGAACCAGTTAAAACTTTTTTAAAGGAAGCATTTGACAGAGAATGAGCCCAGGCAAACATAAAGCTCAAGAAGGGCAGGAATGAGAGGTCCAGGCAAAGGACACACCATGTACAAAGGACAGGAAGCAGGGACGTTTAGTGAAGTAATGAATTTTACTGACTCATTTCGGTGGTTAAGAGAACTAATACAATTGAGGTACCCTGTACATAGTCAGAGCTGGAAAATGGTCATTATTGTCATTACTACACTCCCATGGGTACCCATTTCAGGTCTACCCACATGAGAATAGCAGTAATAGGAAAACAATACATTCTCCTCCTGACCACAGAAGGAATTCATGGCATTAAGCATTGACTACAGATTGATTGATGTATAAATGACAGGAAATAAACCATGTATATGTAAAGTTTACAATCTGATGAGTGTTGGCATGTCTACACTAACCAAATGTGTTCATTTCACCCAAAAGTTTCTCACATGCCTTTGAAATCCCTTCCTCGGTTCCCTACCCAACCCCTAGAGTTTGCAGACAATTGTACATTTCCTCTTATTCTCAATAGATAAGTTTGCATTTTCTAAAGTTTTATATAAATAAAATCATGTAGCATGTTTTCTTTTTTATCTGGCTTTAATTCACCATAATTATTTTATGAGGTAAAATTCACACAATAAATTTAGTCATTACAAAGTGAGCAATTCAGTGTCATTACTGGAGTCACATGTTGAGTAGCCATCATGTCTACCCAGTACTGAAATATTTTAATCACATAAAACACTGTACCTATTGAGAGATTGCTCCCCATTACCTCATACCCTAATTTGTGGGAAGTACCAACCTTAATTATGTCTTTGTCCCCTCTTCACTTTATGTCCCATATACCCTGTCTCATGATCCCTGCCAGGTTGTACATCTGGTGCTCCCACTTGTCCCAGTCTCAGGAAACCAATCTGAGTTTACAAAAAATTATCCCTTTTCTCAACTCTGTGTCTTACACTCATGCTCAACCTAATCTGGAAGAAAGGCATCCTCACTTCTCTGCAGGAGCTCCAGTGAATCCTCCATAAACAGTTATGTCAGCCCTTCATTCACTTTTTAGCCTTATCCTAAGACCCCCTGAAGCCCTCCTTCATTGTACCCTATGCCCTCTAGAACCTATAGAATACTTAAACTCAAACATCCCAGGGTTTACTATTCTCATCCTGACTGTGTACAAAACGCATCCTTCAACACTCCCCCTCTATGAATACCTCTGCTTATCAACAATCCACTTCTGGTTGGGTCTTTGATTATTACAGTCAAATAACCCAGAGGCCACAATAGGCAGGAATAAAAACAGAACCAGAGAACAATTATATTTCCCTTTACCAGGATTTCATTTCAAATACCCTGAAGACAGACATGTGGAATTATAAAACCAAGAAAGAATCAAAACACTGATGTCTGGCCTGAGCTCCCCATCATGGAGGGTGCAAAATAGGGTGTTTTATTTATAGGCCTGCACATGGCCGATGTGACAGGGATCAGCTTATTTACTACAGTCTTTTAGTTCCACAATAGAATATCTCACATGTTTGATAATTTATTGACTAAATGCAAGTCTTCTAAAAACTTTCTACTATATCAACAAGTTCATTTTAAGAGTTCAAAAGAATTATTTAGAGTTTAATAAAACAGAATATGAAGGTCAGGCATATTTAACATCCAGCCTGAGGGGTACACTTTCAAAAAAACTAGCACATGACCATTGAAGATAAACAGAGTATCACATTATCTAGATGGCTTAGTAGGACTCATGTGCTCCAAAGGTTGGAAGTAAATGCATGTTCATGTCAATTCACTATGTCTGTGACATCAGTGATGACAGTACCACCAGTGATAAAGTCAGCTCTAGTGGTGAGCAATTTGAGCAAAGTGCAAGTTGTGGGGATATCCACATCTGGGACCATTGGGGGATCTGTCTCCTCTCTGAGGCTGTTATGGCTGCAATAGTCTGAGTCATGCTGGTCATATCCTCCACACTGAAGAACAAGTTGCTGTACTTGTACCTTTATCTCATCAATGATAGGAGGATAAAAAGTATTTTGTGAAGCCTCTGGTGAAAACTACTCAGACAATTACATGCTGATGTCCTCGGTTTGCAGCAAGACCATGACTTTTACAAAAATGGAACCACAGTTGCAGACTGGCTCTATGCCTCAGGAAACATGGAGAGTCTGAATGGGTGCTGTAATGTGACCAGGTAGCTAGAACTACTCATTGTGACCTGGGTGTTGTCACAGCCACAACATAAGGTCAGGTGGGGAGAGCAGCATCCATCACAGATGGGAATGATATAACCTGGGTTAGACAAGGACAGGTGCATGAGAACATTGGCATCAACCAATCCAGTACAGTGACCTGTTACATAGCTCTTACCTGTGGAATCACAGAAAGCTCACTTTGAGGAGTCAGCAAAGAAATAAAAGACTCCACTCACTCCAAGTTCATTCCAGACTTTAACCCCCACTCTCTCGTACACACACTCTTTTAGTCACTCCCTTACCTGTCATTCGATTTCTAGTCATATTTACTCACTGACACAAAAATTCCCTAAACATATCTAACTTGTTGACTCAGCAGATGCACATTTTGTACAGGAATTGATTTTGACATTTTACAGCACTCCCAGGCCCTATGAAATCTGTTTCCCCAGATCACACTTGGAGAGCCAGCTTCACACATTTCTTCTGTGTCAGGACTGGAGACTGGACATCTCTGGCCCTTAATTGGGTTTTTACCTCCAAGATTGGCCTTCATCCTTTACCTTCCATAGATTTCATCTCAATCTTTATTCTAGTCTGGTGACTCTTCACTCTGACTTTCTTCCTCACACAAATTCTCCAAACTAACTCAGCTCATCTCCTGCATTCGTGGTGTTTCCATCTTACAATTTCTCTTCACTGTCAATACTCCAACCTCTCGCCCTCCACTAGATGCTCAGCTATTTTTCTCCCATGTGAAAAACACTCAAAGTGCTCCTACAACTCAACAACAACAGCAGAACCAAATAACCTTTTTTAAAATGAACAAAGTTCTTGAATAAACCTTTTATCAAGCAATATATGCAAATGGCCAATAAACACATAAAAATGTGCTCAAATTCAGTATAATATGGGAATTGCAAGTCACAAAATTCAGGGTCGAAGTGGTTTCTTCAGATGTTGGCTGCGGGTATTGCTGCTGTGCAGGTAGAGAGAGAATGTTACCCTGTGTGGTCCCTCTAAGTCCTCCAGAGTTTTCTTCAGTTACAGTTGGTGAATTTCACCTCTCAGCCAACTAGTTTCTTAAAGAAATAAGGCAGGTCGATGTATCACATGAAAAATATAAGGGGATCCCAGTGCTCAGAGATTTCAGTGCTCTTTTTATATCCAAAAAATAATCCAAACTTTCTCAGGTGTCTGTTGACTATTGGGCTTTGATCATGGAAATACAGTAGACTGGAAGTCAGAGACCACTCTGAACTTTTTCTGGTGCTTCACTTACCAGCCAACTGGCCTGATGGACAAGGTATTATTCCTTCAGGCTGCACACACCTCCCTCATCCAACACAGGTGTGTTTCTGTGAGGCACCATTTCCCAGGTCATCCTACACACTTAAATCTGAACCAAATAACACATGGGGACCAGGAGCAGAGTGTTAAACAGTTGACTACTCAGGCCCCTGGTCCAAAAAGTGTGTCTGGACATCCAAAGTAAGTGTGACTGGCACAAGCCAGTGAGCCAATAAGTGATAGGGCAGAGACCAAAAACGAGCTGGAAAAGTGAGGGAACAGGCAAGAGCTATCTGTGGCAGTAGAACCATGTGCTCTGCCCTTGGTCATTTTATTTATTCTCCCTCTACTGAGGGCAGGTAAGGACTTGTGCAAATGCAGGAGTGTGGGACAGCAAGTGGGCAGCAGGAAGTTGCCTAAATTCTGGCCTTTGTGGACCATTTATGTGTGGTGGTAATGAATAGCATTTGAAAAAATTAAAATTTTGTATGTAAAATTATCAGTATTTTATGGCCTAAGGCCAATGCATAAAAAATGTTTCTCCAGAGAGGAACAAAGCATCTGAGGCATGGGGCTCAGCCCCTGGAGGTACAGGGAGCCTGTTTGTGTGGTTAGAATTTCAAAGAGTCTACATCCATGTTCTAGTCTTTGAAAGATTTCAGTGTAAGAGTTCTGGAAGAGGAAAGTGTGTTTGTTCGATGTGCATTATGGATCTTGCTATACTCAGGGCTAAGAAGGCTGCAGAGGGTCTGTGGACAGAGAGCAATGCAGTGTGAATATCCAAGAAAGTAGCAACAAGTTTCTTAGTGAGATATATCTCTAGTCTGCTTTTGGAGACTATTCTGGAAGCTCTGTTTCCACTCTGCTTCCAAATATATAAGTAAAAATATTAAGTTACCATAAGTGAGTCATTTGTTTCTTAAAAAAGCAGACCATTTATAAAGTAATGATGATTCTGGTTCATGACTTAAGGAATATAATTTTCGAATTCTGTGCTCCTGATATTAGCAACAAGCAAACAAAAACCCCAGAGAAATCTTGTCAGTGCCCATCTTTGGCCATATGGACAGAGAACCAAGAATTTTGGGTTTCTTGGACAAATCCTAATTAGTTTCTTATGCCTAGAGAACACATTTTTTGATGTGATTAACTTCAACCCCAAAAGATTTTAACTCCAAATATGACAGGAACATAAAGTTATTATTCTGTGTTTCATATTTGCACTGTGGGAGTTTTGTCTCTTGAGGTTAAGGAGCTTCCCCCTCACAGTTCACCTGCAGTCTCTCTAGCTTTGAGTGATGTACTCTTATCCAAGACGTACCAAAAGACCAAGAGATCAAACTTACCTTCATAAACTATGGCTTCATTCCTAATTCCATGGGCATTGGTCTGAACTAGGACATTTGAGCTAAAGTCCTGGTTACCAAAGTTTCCAAATACATCTTATTACCAAAGTTTCCAATTACATCTTATTAACAAAAAGAACAGAAATGTACTAAACTTATTCAAATAGTTTTTTCTTGCTGTTGTTTTTTCATTATTGCTCAAGTACAGTTGTCTGCTTTTCCCCCCACCATTCACCACCCCCCGCCCCACTGCAGCCATCCCCACCTCCCTCTCCTGATCCCAGGCCCTTTTGGTTTTGTCTATGTTTCCTTCATAATTCTTCCTGAAAACCCTTCCCATTTTCTCCCCATTCTCCCCTCCCGCCTCCCATCTGGTTACTGTCAGTTTGTTTTTTAATTTCAATGTCTCTGGTTATATTTTGTTTGTTTGTTGGTTTTGTTGATTATGTTGCACTTAATGGTTACAGCATATGATATTTGTCTTTTACTGCCTGGATTATTCATTTAGCACAATGCTCTCCAGTTGCATCCATGCTGTCCCAAAGGTAAGAGCTCCTTCTTTCTGCTGCATAGTATTCCATTGTGTAAAAGTACCATAGTTTTTTGATACATTCACAAATAAAATCACAAATTGCTATTTTATTGACGTATAAATAACAATAATGGGGAATTTAGAAATCTTTTGAAAGCTAAGAGAAAGACTGAGATCAGTGTTGCTACCCACATCGGTGTCCTCTTGTCCATTTCCATTGTCTACAACTGTGACCAGGTACCTCTTCATGTTTGCATGAAGTGACAGAGCTCAGATTCTGTGATCTCATCACCTGCTCCCATTGGCTATCATGCAACCACTGCTCATTCTCTGAGGGACACAGTATTAACTTCACTGTGGACATGGCACAAATGAGACCAAACCAAGGCAGCAGTTGGTTTGAAATGTGACCTTAAATCAACAATAATGACAATGTTGGCTCACATTTTTGAGTGTTTATTGACTTAATGTAAATATTTTAAGAACTATTCACCTGCAGACAAATGTAGTATAATAATGCAAATAAATGAAATTTAAAGCTCAATAACACAGAGGAAGAAAGGAGGGTCAGTCATAATACACATACAGTTCAAGACCCTTACTTTCAAGAGACATGATGGGGTTGGACACTCTACACTTGTAATCCCCAGCATGTTCCCGCGTGACGGGGTTTATAGTGATTCTTCTGCCATCCGCAGACAGCCTCATTCTGCCTGTGAACTGCAGAGGCTTGCCGTTTAAAAACCATTGGGGATTTTTTCCGTTTGTGTAGCAGGTCAAGACCACATCATCTTCATTCTCTCTGACTCCATAGCTGCTGGCTAGGAGGACGGGCACTCTCAGATGCTCTGTGGAGAAACAGAGAAAGGGAATCTTTGAGAATGTGCTTGAGACATGAAACCATGCTGCTTCCTCAGAGATCTCCACCACCCACAGTCCACAGGGAGCTACGTAAAGGTCACCAGAGTATGGTCCTGACATTTGCAGAAAGAAAATTCTCCAAGTTCAGGTGACAGTATGTAAAGTGAAAGTTGCACCTCCTCTCTGAGCCCATATAACCTCGTGGGGATTCTGTACCTGTTCCCTCACTCCATAGTAGCAGCACACAAAACCCCTTCCCAGTGCAGATGGCTCATAACCTCATCATCAGGTACAATTTTTCTCTCATGAGCTTTATTGCTCTTCTAGAACTTTTTTTGACTTCACAAAACATCAGGTTCCACTCCTTATGTGAAGATTTATATAATTTGGGGAAGGCAAGCTTACCACCTTTGTCCATCTCTGGGGCCAAGGGAAGTTGACAGCAAGTTGAAGAGCATTCAGTTTATGTTAAAAAATTATTAGGCATTAAGGATGTCCCAATCCAGTGTTCATGGCTTATACCTTGAGGATTTCTATCTAAAAGGCTTCTCACTCTGAACAAGACTTTATTTCCTTGCCAACTGAGTCAATATCATGGTGTAATTAATCTCTAGAGGGAAGTATTTAAGGTTTTAACAAAAGACATTGACTGTAGGAATAGAAGAAAACTATTCATGTAATAAAGTCCATACATAACAGCCCAGAGCTAACACAACATTCTCCAGACCACCTGACTTCTTGGTTGACCAGAAGCCTTTCCTTGCAGCTACACAGACCTCTGTCACCCAGCTGAGGTGTGTTTCTATGGGGCACTGTTTCCCAGGACATGCTAGAGACTGGGGTTTGAGTGAAACAGCACATAAAGTCCAGAAGGGAGGAAGCTGAAATGTCAATGGCATCATGTGCTCTGCCCATGACCATTCCAGTCATTCTCTCTTCCTGGAGGGCAGGTGGGGACTTGTGCAAATGCAAAATCAGTGTCACATAGCAAGTGTGGAGCATGGACTTGCTGAAATTCTGGTCCTTGAAGCAATTTGTGTTAGGTGGTTATGAGATTGAAATGTGGAAAAACTTGAAATTATTGTGCATGTGAAAATGATGATTAATATCCCAGGGCTTAAGACAAATTGCAAGAAAGACTATTTTTTTAGAAAAGGAAGAAAAGGATCTGAGAAGATGGTCTTAGTTCCTGGAGGCACAGAACATCTTTCCCTCATGGTCACAATTTAAAGAACTCTGTATCCAGGTTCCAGACTCCAAAGTGATTTTAGATCATTCATTCATTTCACTCACTCCCCATTTATTTCTTCCTATTTCATCAACAGTAACTCAGTCTTTGTTACTTATTGGTCCATGAGCTGGTTTCAGGGTTAGAGTGGAAAGTGGGAAAACAAAGTCCTTTCATTTATATCTGCTGTGAGAGCAGATATAAATACATCAAAACAGGAAACAAATAAGTGATGTCAAATCCAGTTCAGGGAGGTGGGAATAGGTCACTCTGAGGGGGATGCCTGGGTAATCTATATAGCGATTCTGATTGTTACTGCATGTAGTTTGGTTCTAGAGTAAAAATAGATTATGTCTCCATTTTATTTTACTCCACAGACCAAATTGTATTCCTATGAGCTGAGGACACTTAATAAAAAAAAGTCTCTGAACCAGTTTTTTTGTTTAGAATCCAAAGACCCTCTTCTATGGTCCCTAAGGTAGAGAAATTAAGTCTATTTGTGCAGACAACCCAAGAGTGAGTCTGATGAGCTTCTCATATTCTGTGTGACTCTGCTGTAGTGACTGTATCTCCCTGTTCCTCAGTTTATTCTCAATGAAGAAGGTCGTCAGTGTGTTAACTGTAAAATATTGTCACTATCTGTCCTAAATCCTGAAATAGAAGAGCTGCTCAAATGAAGCATCTGTTGTTGATTGACTCCCAGATCTCCTATTGGTCTGGGCTGATCCCTGGTGAATGAGGACCTTCCAGGAGCATCTCTTTTCCTCAGTTTCTTTCTGGAGATGCTGACCTTTTTCTCAACCTTCCTAAATCCCCCAGGACAGTCAGCTATATCTACAGACATTGTCTAACTATGCTCTCCACACACAGATCCAGGTGATGCCAAACTCCATTTCTGCCAAGATGTGACTGCTGGGCATGAGCCAGGACTGGTGACAGGTTCAGGAGCCTTGTGACTCAGGCGCCCATTAAACCGATACACACTCAGCCCTTTCGAGGCACCAAACCCAAACTGGCTCAGGCTGCCTAGCATCCCTGGAGTGAAGAACACTGGCACAGGGTTCTGGGGAGGGTTTTCTGAGGTGAGCTCTGTATGAATATCAGAAAGCTTCTCAGACCATGCTCTGACCTAGTATAGCAGGGTCAGCCTCAGGTCAAGTTCATAGGAACATACTCACGGGGCAGAACTGACCAAGTCGGATTGGTCTCCCTCTGCTGATTTACTCTCATCAGACTGAGCCTTATGTCTGCAGGGCTACAAGTTAGGAAGGGAATTGAGATCTTAAGAAGTTTGTCTACACTCTGCATTTGACATTAAATGTCAAAATCAAACCTGAAACAAAATGCAGAGGGGAATGGAAATAGTGTCCAGGGCTGCCAGTTGTACTTGTGAAGTAGGAGTCAGTCCTCCCAACCCCCAGTCATCAGAGAGCAATCACTCACCATATACATCAAGGTGCCCAAACCCTATTTCTTTTTTTGAGCCTGGAAGGTGGGCCACTATGGTGTACATTCCTGCATCCTTCATGGTGACACGCTTCAACAGCAAGGATCCATCATTGGTTGTCATCTCTTCTCCATTGGTTTCAGGACCACTTATATGGAAACTTGGTGTCACAATAAAAAATGCGATTACATTACTTTTGTTCACACCTTTGTCCTTGTACCACACATAGGCTATAGCCTCAGGAGGCTTATTGCGGATACGCAATTGCACATCGTCCCCTTCGGTACAATAAGTCGACACAATACTGAGTTGGGCTGATGTGGGCAGGCTCCAGAAGGTTAAGAGTGAGACTAGGAAGAAGAAAAAAATGGATCAATATTTGTATCTATATATCGGTACCTGAATCCCGAATGGGTCTCTTTATCTCTCAGCCTTGGTCTCCAGGTGAGTGTGTGTCTCCCATGGTCAAAGTCAACAGCATGGCCCCCATTACTTCAGCATCTCTGAAGCTGTTATTTTTTCTGTTTCAAATACTATTCTCCTGGTTTGTCTCAGTCACCTCCTCACTCTGTTTAGACCCCTTTTGAAACTCAAGGGCAGTTTTGAAAGATACTTTTGCTGACGACCTTCTCTAAAGATTCTCTGCCTTCACTTTCTGACCTGTCCTGCTCTGTTTCTTTTCATGGCTTTTTGGGTACCTGACATCACATCTCCACCTTTCTTTGCCCCTCTCTCCTCCATAGAACATGGACTCAATGAGAATGGAGCGTGTGTAATGTTGTACCTCCAGTCACTGCACCAGCTTGGAAATATACACAGAAGAAAGAATGAGTCCTGTACCTCCTGGGGTTTGTTTGCCCATTTCTGGAGTTTGTGGTAAAGACAACATCTAGCACCCTGGTTAATTTTTTTCTGGGGTTTCCTGACATAAATCATTATTATTATTACCAGTTTTCATAATTTAATACTCAGTGATGAATAACAGGAAACAAATAGTAATACAAGTTTGCCTATCTCCCACCACTTCCAGATTATGAGATTTTCCTGTTGCTGAGCCCCCTTCCCCATCCTACTCTTCCTTTTTGTCCTTTACACTCAGATCCAAACAGAAGCCTTCTCTCTTTTCTCAGAGCACTGGTCTCTTCAGCAGATCCCAGCCAGTCTCTGTGTCAGGTCCTTAGTCTATGCCAAGGAATTGTCTCCTACTTACCAACCAGCAGGAGCCTTTGCCATGGGACAAGTCCTCTGCAGGTTGAGACTGAAGAGGACCCCATGGTGTCTGCTGCCTCCTCTGTGGCTGACTCTGTGAGAGAAGCTTGAATTTCAGCAAGGCTCAGAGGCACCTCTGTCCAGAATGGTGCAATCTGCTGTGTGTCCTACCTGTGGGCTGAGCTTTATTCTGTGGCAAGATTACAATTTTTGTCATGTGAGCTGGGGGCAGGGAGTATGCACATGACCACCCAACACCCTGCTTTGGTTTTTGCTGCCTTTTAGCCTTCTAACCAGTACTTGCTTTCTATAATTTAGTTCCCTGGGAACTCCTGAGACCTCTCAACACCACACAAACACACATGCAGACACATGCACACAGGCATAAGCACACACACACAAACACTCACTCTCACACTGTATTTGGAAAAGCACGAGCCTGGAGTTTTGTTTCAGTGTTTCTCCACAGCTTCCTGCCAGGTGTCCAGTAGTCTTTCTCACAGATTGATCTCTCTCTCTCTCTCTCTCTCTCTCTCTCTCGTACACACACACACACACACACACACACACACACACACACACACACACATTTTACTCTTCCCTTCAGAGCAGTAGTTCTTGAGCTAAGTCACAGAAACCCATCACAAGGAAGCCACTCCTGCTGTGCATCAGATCACCTGTGAAACATTGTAACATTGCAATGCTCAGGTGACACCTTAAAAATGCAGCTTAAGCAGCTGTCCAGCTAATGTGGATGCCCATTCAGAGTGAGATCCCTTGATGTGAAAGAGGAACCAAGTCTCCTGCTCTCCTGTGCACAGGGGAAGCCTCCAGATCCTGCTATACTGCAGATTCTAACTGGGTACAGTGGGCCAGAGACTCTGTGTTTGACAAGCTCTGAGGGAGGTTGATCTTAATTATGGCCTCTGGAGTTCACTTGAAATCCCAAGGCTGACAGGGACACAGGTGTCCTGAGAGGATGACACACTACTGCCAGTATTGACCTCTGCTGTGTCTTTAGCTTGGTTCTGTCAGCACTACACAGAGAGCCCCAGATATCATCAAAAAAGGGGATTATTTGTTTGTGACACAGAAACCCAGCTTGGCACCAGGTCTTCCCCATGTTCTCTAAAGCTCTGAGGTTTATTTTTTTCCCACATGAAAGAAACAGAAATAACTCTGGGGAAGAGAAATGGTCGAACTTGGTGATAATTGTAGAGGGGACCCTTCTTCTATCTCAAGTTGTCACCAGACTGGCATTTGCTTCCAGTGATAAAAGTTCAAAACCAGAATTCTCAGTAGGACAGGTAGTTTTGGGTGTTAGGTGGGGGATGTTGTGTGTGTCCCAGGAAGAAGAGACTGTGGTGAAAGGTTGGGTGCCTGTGGGCTTCCCAATTCTCAAGAAACAGTTTCAGGTAGGCCATTTCTCTCCAAATCTGTTTTTTGGACCTGTCCTTGTGCTGCTGGCTGTTGAGACAACCTCTGAGTTATCCCTGGGCAGATTCCTTGTGGTCACCAGTCTTGCCCATGGATCATGCCAGGCATGGAGTAGAGAGCAGCACAGAAACCCCTGAGAAAGGAGGTGCTCCTAGGCCCTGTCAAGGTCAAAAAAAGTCCAAGCTTATACAGCAATGTAATGCATTTATCTGAACCAAATGACCTCATATGCTGTGGAGAAAGGACTCAAATACTTTGAAGAAAGGCATATTTTCAGTTTATTTTAGACATTATCATCAAAGCAGAAGATGAGAAAGGTTGGATAAAATCCAAAAGGAGATGAAAGAAAACAGAAGAGAACTCTCCAGAATTGGAGAAAAAGGCAAAATGGAGAAACATACATTTTTTACATTGGTGGGTAGAGGGTAATTAGCATTTACAGGACTCAGAGCAGGTGTTCAGGTGACCAGATAATGTAAAGGATGCTGTGGTCTCATACTCTTATTCTAGACTCTGTGATGTGAATGGTCCAGCAAAGAAAATCACTCTGATGTGTCAAAGTTGTGCTATCCAAATGTACAAAAATGGATCAGGGATCACTGAAGTTAAGATTGACCTTTCTTAAGGAAAACACAGTCCTGGGATGTGACAGCCTGCCAAGTTAGAAATTTCTGATGAGAATATCCTGTGAGGATTGTCAGGCCTGCCATGCACCCCCCTGAGCTTGTCAGGGTTACTTCACAGCCCCTTTCTGTTAACAATCTCTAGAAGTAGCAGGTGGGACAGAGCAGTCAAGAGACAGGAACCAAGAAAGGCCTGTGGAAACAGGAGGTGAAAATCAGGGTACTTCTCCATCTTAACCAAAGCCCTGTTCCTGTGTCTATTTCCTGTGTGTCTCAATGTTGCATCCAAAATATGTCCTGTAGTCCTCCATCACTACACTGGGATATTGCATATACATCTTTTCTGTGTCCCTGTGTGCCCACAGGGCCCAGGAGCTGGAGCATCTCCAGGTGAATATGCAACTAGGGGCCCTGTGTGTCTTTCTTTAGGAGAAGAGAGGTTTTCTTAGACCCCTCAGCACCTCTGAGATTGAAGGAATCACACATTCTGGGTTCTCCTGCCCCATTCTTCACAGGAAGTTTTCCTTCTTTCTCAGGACAACCTTACCTAGAGACATGTCTTCAGACAGGTGTCCCACAAACCAAGAATTTTGGGAATGAAAAGTCTTCCCTAATTCCTATAAGGTCAGTGTGTGCTCTTTCTCCCCCTGGCAGGAACTCTTCCAGGGGTTGAGGATCCAGAGTTTCTGTAAGTTCAGGTATCTTTGAGAACAGGAAAACCACAGGCCTCGGGTGATGAGACATAACTCACAAGGTGGGACTGTGGAGGGATGTGACTTTGGAAGAATAAATGCAGTCCAACCCTTCACTGTTGGGAAGTTCCTGTCATCCCTCCTGACTGTATGAGAAATAAAAGGCTGACCCTAGGATGTCTCCAAGCAGGTGGCATCCTCCTGTCATGCTGACACCAGTGCCTTTGTGTCTATAAGAACATAATTTGACTGCATGTGTCACACAGAGTGACAGGCTTCCACTGTGCAGTTTCAGTTATTGATTTAACAAGTGTTTGTGGAACATCTGTCATATATCAGGCTCCTTGCTGGGCCCTGGAAACTCCAAACAGAATAAGACAAGTGTGGGCCCTGTGCTCATTGACTTTCCCTCGTAACATAGACAGGCTGTCAGGTAAATCACGGCTCTAGGAACTTAATTATAATCCAGTGAAGGGCCTCAAAACAAAACTTCTGGTCCCTCCAGAGTGTGTAATTGAGTCTTGGCTGTTCTGGAGTACATGGAGAGCATTTCTGAGAAAGTATCCACTTGGCTGAAACCTGGAGAGTTAGTGGACATTTACTCCATAAAGAACAGAGGATGTTAGGGGAAAAAAAGGCTTCCTCAGAAGACTGACCTTTGTAGAGGTGATGGATGGCTGAATAGAAGAGTAGACAGAGTCCACTGAGGGAGCTTGAAGAGTTAGAAAGAGCGTGGAATGAGTGATGCTGTCGAGGTTGAACCCCTGCTGCACTGTGGGTGCTGCTGAGGTGGAGTCAGCAGTGCCCCAGAAAGGCTCCTTCTGCAAGTAATTCTGTCTCCCCCTGAGGATAAGTAGAAACATGGGGAAGAGAATCCCATGTTACAGTTGGGTATTTTTTTTTTTTTTAGTTTTGGACTTTGTATTCAACTTATACTTTAGGCAATATTTCATAGATGTATATATAATTTTAATATAGGTATTGAATTATGGTTGAATATAATAAGCTTAACATATTGAAAGTATGCAATTTATGCAGTGTTTTCAGATGCATGCACCAGAGAAGTTGTACAATGAAAATAAAGACCGTGTCCCTTAGTATTAAAGTCTTCTCATGCTCTCTTGTGATCTCCTTTTCCTTCACCTCTCCACCTCCTTTTTTAGTGTTATGGGAACTCTCTTCAGTTTTTTTTTAAATTATAAATTTATTGGTATTTTCTGGAACTTTCAAAATTTTTATCATAAAGTATTTAATTTGAGGCCAAATTTGTTTACTTTGACATAATTCTTTCTTTTTATTCTCTAGTTATATCTCATTCCACAGATGCATTAATTTGTTTATCTATTCGCCCTTTACAGACACTTGTGTTACTTCCAATTTTGGGCTCTTACAAGAAAACCTTCATTGACCACATGTGTAGAAACATCTTCAGCCAGAAAACCAGTACTTGTAAAACTATGGATAGCTAGAGAAATGGAAGTGAGGGAGCTGCCACTGGAAGTCTGGTCGCACTGGAAGTCAAGGTTGCACAGCCACAGCCCCACCCAGAAGTATAGAAAGAATCACCTGCTTCTTCACATAAAGTTGTGTGTCTGCCACAACCCACCTATCAGTCAGTAGCACAGCAAAAATTATGGTCCCATCTCCCTTTAGTTTCTGAACTATGAACCAGTGAACCTCAGATACTGCCTTTAATTCACATCTGGATTCTCAATCACTAGGAGTAGGGGAAAGGTAGTATTTAACTTTTCAATCTCTCTGATATAAGGTGAACCCCCCCCCCAAAAGAATCACATATGCCAAGTGCCCACTGATAATACAGAGCATGTCTGTGTCCATCTGCAGGCTGTGTGACTCTGGGAGAATGAATCCACCACAATAAGCCTTAGTTGTCTCATGTGATGTCATAAAAATCTAAAAGTTCTAAAAAAGCATCTAAAAGTTCTCTCTTGGATTTTAGAAAAGAGCAGCTAACTCTTTTGGAATTTTCTAAGTGATGTGGGTGATAGCGTGCCTTTTGTTGTAATA
Source organism: Carollia perspicillata (assembly GCA_004027735.1). Taxonomy (NCBI): domain Eukaryota; kingdom Metazoa; phylum Chordata; class Mammalia; order Chiroptera; family Phyllostomidae; genus Carollia; species Carollia perspicillata. The sequence continues at coordinate 16,954 of PVKM010022311.1, forward strand.
ACGCAACTCTTGGCTGGCCTCTTGATAGTTGCAGAGTGAGGGCAGGCCACCAGAAAGACCAAGTTCTGATCAGAAGCTTGGAATTTTCAGCTGTCGACATAAGAAATGTTTCAACCTGACAGGAATTTTTATGAGTCTACTTGGGCCAAACATGATGATAGTTGTGGGAAGGAAAACCACAATGGACTGAGAGAATGTTCTGAAACATGGCAGTGTTGCCCCTTATTTTATACAGTACAGTGAAAGCCTGAGGCCTAAGGGGTTCCATGAAATCAATGGGCTATGCATTAAAGAGTTGGAGGACGCAAAGTGCAGAAATCTCTGAGACTGGGTAAAAAGTAAAACAAATAGACACAACTGTTACGTTGGTTGGTACAGGAGAGATAGCAGTTAACAATAAACACAATAAACATAGTAATGAGAGGAAATGTGTTCTCTGCTATGGTTCAGTGAAGGGTCTGGAAAAAAGAAAATTACCCAGACATTTTGAAGGTATGTTATGGTAAGGAAAAATAAAAATAAAATAAATGCCCTATTTAAGGTAAAGATTTACTTTTGCCAGGAAAGATATTGGCCTTGGACATCACTACTTACCATGACTCACTTTTGGTTAAATTTTAATTTCAGACCATCCTATGTGGTTACATCAGGTCTCTGAGTTTGTGAGTCCAACCACACAAGCCTTTCCGGAGCTTGTCAAGTTCAGTATGTGGCCACATTTTTTTGTCTACACTGCCCTCTTTGGTTATAAATCAACCTAAAAGATGCATTGGTGACCAGTCTTTTGTTTAGATAATATTGTCTCAAGTTCTAGGAAGGGATTCTTAGGAAGTCTTAGCATTTGTCTTACTGAATGATAGACCATTGGTGATGCAGCAAAAACTTCACCTTGAATGGAAGTCGAAGCTGAATGTTCTCAAAAGAGGAAAGTAGGTAAATGGGAGGAGTCAGTTCCACAAGCCTTTATTAGACAAACACTCTGGATCATTTCTAACCTATAACCTACCATGGACTAAGTTGTGCTGTCTCATTTCTCTATGTTTTGCATTTTGTATAACATTTACTTATAGTTTGAGGGCAGACTATGCACTGATCCAGTTTTACCCATCTTATCATGGGATGGGGTCATATTTACTATGGCCCACCTATTATTAATTATTAATTATTCATTATTACTCTCATTTCTGCTAGTTGTACACTTAGAAGCTGTCACCTAAAGTTTATTTGGGGACCAGGCTGTAAGAACACAATGCTGTAAAGTACAATTAGCATCTAAAAGTTCCACAGGTGAGGACAGCAAGAGTTTCATAAGTACATGGGGGGCTGTGTTTTATCTCTGCTTCAGCAGCAGACATGGAGGGCTGTGTTTTATAGCCACTTCAGCCTCCATTTGAATAACACAGTTAGCAGTCCCTATTGAGTTAGGGTATGAGGATATTCATATAATTAGGTTCTAGCATTTATTCATAAAATTCCTTTCTCAATATCTTTATTCCAGTAAACTTCTACAACTTTATTTGATATTAGTTTTTCACTCAGAAATAACCAACTTAGAAGGACAAACAGTTTTTTAAAAGATTTTATAAATTTATTTTTGTAGAGAAGGGAAGGGAGAGAGAAAGAGGCAACATGCAGCCATGCATGTCTTTATTCTGCACAGAAGGCAGCAAACGTGCTGTGATAAGACTGTTACATCAAGTTGAAAACAGTAGGTGCAGAAAGTGAGAAACTTACAGAAATGTTGAATATGATGGGAATTCAGTGGACATTCAAAAGAATGAAAACATAAAAAAGGAGAGCCCATAGCTGTCTTTTCTGTTTGTTCACATAATCTGTCTATGGCAGAGATGACTGTCATGCAGGGTGGGAGCACTTTGGCTTCTGAGTCTAATTGCTGACGATAATGCCATATAGGTCTATGACAATCTCTATGTTTTTGAGTTAGGACTTTCAAAACAATTTCGTGTAAAAAGTTAGAATGTTTATACTTATCGTGTGTCAGAAATTGAGTTTTAGTAATTCTTTAGAGATTTTTCATCTTGCTCTTTTGGAGGGTGTTGGTGTTTCATGAATTAGGTCAGGTCAATTTGAACTTAACAGATCATATAAACCTGGAAAGATTTTAAACTCAATTGTGACAATATCCTGTGAGACCCAGGATCCTCTAAATTTCTTTTTTTAGTTTTAATTGTTATTCAAGTACATTTTTTCTGTGTTTTACTCCCATCCCAGTCCACACTCCCAGTGCTCCCCACCTCCCTCCCATTTCCACACTCCTTAGTTTTTGTCCATGTGTTCTTTATACTTGTTCCCATAATCCCTCCCCTCTTTCCCCTGAAATTCCCTCCCCTCTCCCCTCTGGTTACTGTCATCACATTTTCTATTTCAATTTTCTATTTTAAAAGAGAAAAAAATAGGATTCCTTTGAGACTTTGAGGATTAACTAGTATCCATCTTTAAATACGAGATGGTTAATCTATTTACTTTGAGGTTGCGAAATTCAAGGTTATCCTTTGAGACCTGATATCCCTTTGTTGTTAGTTGGTATGACAGATAAATTGTGTTCTTTTTAAGTCTAGTACTATCCTAGAGCATAAAAGTAAACCATCCACATATTGGATCAAAGTGGAAACTTTAAAAAATTTAACCTTACTTAAATCAGCTTTTAATATCTGGGAAAATAGGTGAGTTCGCTGTATATACCTGGAGCATTGTAGTGCAAGTAAATTAGCAATGTTCCCAAGTGAAGGCAAAGAGATACTGACTGTGCATTATTTTTTTAGTGAAATGCTGAAAAAGTCACTACATAAATTTATTACTGAAAAATATTTACAGTCCACAGAAATGGCTGATAATAAGGCATGTGGAGTTGGAATCACAGGCTATCTGGAAATAACTATCTTATTTATAGCTCTGAGAGTATGTACAAGTCTCCATCCTTTTTATTTGGTTTCTTTAGTGACAAGTTGGGAGAATTAAAGAACCTTCTATATACATTCTGTGTTCTTTTAAAGTAATCTTGTATAATAGGTTTCATTCCAGCAAGTGCGTCAGATCTTGAAGAATAGTGGGAAATATTAGGCAGAGGCAAAGTATTATCTATAGTTATTTTAACAGGAGTGGCTGATTGATCTTGCCAATATTTATACTAGAAGGGGCTAGAAGTTGCATTGAAACATCCTGCAAGGAATGTTCAGTCTCAGGATATATATTTTTCTTGTGGAAGTTCCTTTATAGTTATTATTTTCCCAAGTGTTTTAGTATTGAAATACATTTCACCCTTTCAGGAAAAAAATCTATGTAGGTGCCCTTGGTTTCAAAAACAATCTCTCCCTGTCAGGTAAACTGAGACTGATTAGACCAGTAAAACCCTGTTACCTCATGACATTTCACAGTTGGAAGGAGGCAGATTATGACTTAAGAACATTCATTAGTTGATTAGATGTCCCTGCCACTTGCACTGAAGCTTTTCTCCTAACTGAGTGTTGGTAAGAACAGGTAAACTAGCCCCAGTACCTACAAGGGCCTTAAGAATCTCCACCATTGTAGTAATTTTCATTTATTTTTAACTATTAGTAAGGAGAAAAGGAAACACCCTTGTAATTCTCCGAGCAACCATAGGCTTGCTTTTTTTTTTCTTCTTCTAAATCTTCTTTCAGTTTTCTGTAACCCCATTGAAGTGAACAGGTTTCTGTACAGGAGTTTCCCAGTGAACCTTATTTGGTAAATCTGTTGCTTTACTTCCAGGAACCAGTAGGTACATTCATTGGAGTAGATCAGAATAACCATGAGCTTATATTCTAACAGTTAATTTAAATGGTTTTGCAAAACCATCCATGTCCTGGAGAAAATCTTTGAAATTTTAGATAGATTTTTATAATCTCGTTTAGTTTTAGGAATATATATATAATCTCCCATTCTCTTCTGCTTAAACCTGGCTTTTTATTTCTGAAGGAAGCTACTAGAATTCATGCATTATTCTTGTCTAAGTTCTATTCTCATTTGATCAAAGCTCATTAGGAAGTCGTAGTGGACAAGATATAAAAGAAATAAAAAAGGATAAAACAAGAAAAAGAGCAATTCCAGACCAAAAAAAAAATCCCTCAAAGGGAAAGGAGTACAGTGAAGGCAATGTTGAAGGAGGAGGAATGAGGTGCTGGCAGTATTAGCTACAGAAGACATTTTTAGTTCAGAGACAGTCCCTAAATTTTTTAATTAATTTTTGAAGAGAGGATTTATCTGTGCTTCTCCTAGAAGTTTCTAATTTTCAAGTGAGATATGCTTGCCATTTATTCAGTTAAATTTTGGAGCTGTCCTTTTTTAAAATGTTGCATCCAGAAATTAATGAGATGGCAAAAGAGTTCTATTTTGGCCTTAATAAATTGACACCTCTTATATTAAAATCATTCCATTTGTGTAAGTATTTGCAAGTAAAGTCTTCTTATTTATTGTTTATCTGCCAGAGAAGTAATGAGGGGGCTGGGAATGAGAGTTTCTAGCCTTGGAGTCATGATTTTTTACACCAATTTTACTTTTCTTTGGATATTTGCAGAATGTGAGTAAGTTTCTAGGGATGTTGCATGGTAGCTTTGAGGGGGCTGCTTATGGGTTTGAGTTCCAAAGTGCCATCACTTCCTGAGTTTCATCAAACTCTATCATGTGTCTCAGTTTTCCTCCCATGTGCTAGGTAAGCAACCTTTATGGGAGCATCCTTTTACACATCAATTATTTCATTACGGTTGAGTTGGAATTCCCTATGACATCCTGCATATTCTGGGGAATCCTCGCAGACACCTGCACAGAGATTCTTAGTCACCTAAGAATACCTGAGATTGGACTTTGAGGGGGGAAGTGCCTTTGGTCTTCGAAGCCGAACAAGTCCGGCATCTAATTGGCCCAGCACAATGTTTTGTTCAGACTCTCAAAGAGCAATCCCAATGGAAAGCCAAGGTTAAAATCCAGGCATCCTTTGTGTGTGGGGGGG
>PVKM010022312.1:0-21930 GCA_004027735.1 Carollia perspicillata
GTTATTTAGATCCTTTACAGTTAGCAGCAGTATTGTTGGAAGAGTAAATAACCGAATTGTACTTCAGGGCCAAGAAAGGTGCTAAAACAACCGCTGCAAAGAAAAGATCATCACAACGTCATTTTCCATCAATGTTTTGCTTTAAAATGGGGGTAGAATTCACCACTGTGCGCCGATGATAAGAGTGGCATTTCCTGTTTCTTCAGGCACTTGTTTTATGTGCCTTGTTATTATTTTAGATCTACAATAAAACCAATTCTTTTAAAATGAATACGATTATGAAAGTTCTCAGACAGGCATGAAACCACAGCGTGTGAAAGCAGTAAGCACAAAAGTAATGGAGTGAAATTCACGGTCTGTCTTCTGTCCCTTTCTCGACTGATGTTTCTGTGGAGGAGGCTTTTCCCGAAGACCGCATCGCACAGAGCCAAGAGCGCACACACTCGCTGCACCGCTGTGTGGCACCATCTAAGAAAGACGTTTGCATCGGAGACTGAAGGTTTTGAAGAGATCCCCTCTGGTGTGCAGCATCCTTATAGCAACCACTTCTTAAAATGGCTGTTTGTGCAACATTTCAGTTTTATAATAAGACATAGTTTTAGGGGGAAAAAAGGAAGTTTCATACCAGTTTTATATTTATCTGTGCAGTGCTAGCAAACAAACACCTTTTCATTGATTTGGCGGACAGGCTCAGTGGTTCTTGGGTGTTAGAGGTTCACTGTTTTAGAGACAGGAGTGTACATCCCTACCTGAAGTGAGACCCCTTCGGACTATAAATATCTCCTCAAATTTAATTTGTCAGTACAATTTAAATAGAAAAACAAATGGCCCTTAAAATGTCTGTCATGTTACTGACTGGCATCTCTAACTGGTGCCACGTGGCAATTTGGTGATTAAAATGATTACAGCACAGGTGGCATTCTGCATTACCAGAGGGACCACATATCAGTCATTCAAAAACAGGAGTCAGTTAAGCTTGTCTATTAAAAGGTGGCAGTCTGCAGTCTTGAGCGACTTCTAAAGTATAGTTTAAAGGCCACATATTCTCTGTGCTTTCAGGAATGAAAAAATAATGCTGAAGTGTGAAATGTCCCTTTTGTTCTCAGCTCACAGTGAAAGTAACAACCAAATCAGTCTAGATTTCAAAATTTGTGAGTCAGCATAATACAGAGAAGCAAAGATCAGTGATCAGCCTGAGTTAAATCGGTTTAGCTTAAGATTGTTTTCTGAACTGTGAATAATATATTTCACTGAGTTTTCTTATTCAGTGAGATTTCTGATTAGTTTGCTGGCCTTTTAAAACAACCTGCACATAATCATTCTTAACATTTTTTTCTTCTGGAGAGTTGTGGTGGTTTTTGTTAGCTCCTTTGTAACAATAATAAGATATCTGTCTTGCTGCCACTGTCTTTTTTTTGAAATATAAAGTTGCAGCTACTGCCTGAGGTAATAGCCTCCTAAATGTGTCACACCTCAAAATTCTCATGGTCCCGATTCAGCCCACCTTCCCCTCCCACCCTGTCCTACCTTCCCCAGCATTGCTGGTGGCACCACTCATCTCCCACCCATTCAGGCTTAGAGGTTTGGGACCAGCCGTGACTGAGTGATTGATAATTTTTGCTTTGGATAAAAATTTCTAATTCTTACAAAAATTTTGCATGAGTCCCACCTGCATATGCTGTGCAGATTTTGGAATTGCTCACATTTTGCCTCATTTCTTTCTATTTTTCTTTCTCTTTCTCTTCTCTCTCAATATACACATAACTTTCAGAATGTTTCAGAGTGAGTTGGAATATTATGTCCCTTTGTCCCAAATACTTCAATAGGTGTCTTCTCAGAACAAGAACAATATCTTGCATCTGTACAGTATACTTAGGTGACATAGATGTAATATAAGTATTTGTTAATTATCCAAGTAAAAAAAGTTAATATTGGTAGGAGATGTTGTCTGATCCACCATATTTTCTTGCCTGGTACAGGGTACAGCCTAGGATCCCGTATTTCATTCCGTTTCCATCCCCTTTAACCTAGCGTCAATTCCTGGTGTTAGGAGGGCCATGGAAGAGAACCTGTCCTTAGCTGAGTGGTGTTCAGAGGGAGCAGTTTCCTCAGGGGACAGATTGCAGTTAGACAAAGAATCAAAGCAACACTAGAAATGCAAAAGGGATTTTCGTGCCTTTGCTGATGATTAGCTCTGAATTCCAAATGGCCCAGTGGGAGGGTTTCGTGAGTTGGGCAGTGGCGGTAGATTGAGGAGGGGGTGTGCAGAACAGTATGGGGCGAAGATATCTGAAGAGAGCAACTGAAATTTCAGTAAAGGTTGACATAAATAGGGAAAAGGGCATGATGAGATAAGTATAATGAGTATTGAGAAGGAAAAATGCCCTGGAATCTTGTCAGGAGCATGCAGACTCTAGAACTTCCACGTGCCTTCAGCAAGGGAGCCAGAATTGGGACAGGCTGAGTTCAAGTACATGAGCTCCTTACTCATCTCTCAAGACAGAGGCAGAAATGTTAAATGTACATACCATTTGTTCTAGCGGTTCTGCTTAGAAATGCAAGATACACTAATCAAAAGTGAATGAACTTCTTTAATTTTGATTATGAATCTGTTGTCTCTTTTTGTTGTCAAGGCATATTACTAGGCACGTAAAAACAAAAAAAAATCACATATACCAAATACATAATTTCTAATTATAATAGCTAGTGAAGAATTCACATTACCCTAAGAATTAAAGCAAAACCTCTTCTCAAAACATATTAATTAATAAACTTCACTCTTCTTTCTGCTTAAGTAGGAAAACCTTTCCTGTCTAAGAGCATAAAGGGTTGCTCTAGGCAAATAAAAGAGCTTAACAAATTTCAAAGGAAAGGCTGGTATTTGTTTCAAAAGAAGCGTATATAACTATCAGCATGATATAATACTCAGAAAAGTATATTTAGACTCTAGAATTACAGTGAATGTTTCCATTTAATGGCATTTTATTTGGTGAAAAACATGAAAAACTAAAATAGGATATACATTAACTATAGTCTATTGCATCTTTAATTCACATTTTGGGGAATCTTAAGATTTCTGCTTATCTATGAGTAACACTTAAACTTGCAGGATTATTCCAAATATGCATTATTAGTGGGGAGTAGGGACCAGGAAGTAATGATTACCTTTAGGTTTTATACATACATTTTCTTTGCAGTTTTTGTACCTTGCTTATAAATATTGTCTTTTCAAAAGAGAAACAAAATTAACTACATTTGTTTAACAATGCACAAACATCTAATCTTGTTAGCGCAAATTCTGTAGTGCTAAGTATTCTATGTGCCTCATTTTAGTTAATCCTCATAGTAATTTTTGGAATTTATTTTTTAATTGAACTTTTTGTGATGATACTAGTTAACAAAATCATACAGGTGTCAGGTGTGCAATTGTACAACAAGTCATCTGCACACTGTATTGTGTGTTCACCTCTCCAAGTCAGGTCTCCATGCAGCCTCATTTATTCTCCTATGGTGACTTTTTAAAGATTATGTAGTTGTTATTTATACATTTATCCCTATTTTGTAGTGAGAAAATTGAGGTTTACATAGATTGAGACTCTGAACTCAGGAGTCTTCATACCCCTTTCAGAAGGAGCTCAGCCAGCTGGAGGAGAGAGCTAAGCTGTCTGTCGGGTGTCAAAGGAGTCCATGAAAGCAACAAGCCAAAAATTGGCCCTGGCTGGTGTGGCTCAGTGGACTGAGTGCTGGCCTGCAAATCAGAGGGTTGCCAGTTTGATTCCCAGTCAGGGCACATGCCTGGGTTGCAGGCCAGGTCCCCAGTAGGGGACATGTGAGAGGCAACCACACATTGATGTTTCTCTCCCTCTCTTTCTCCCTCCCTTCCCCTCTGTCAATAAGTAAATACATAGATAGATAGATGATAGATAGATAGATAGATAGATAGATAGATAATCTCTTTAAAAAAAAGCAAGCCAAAAAATGGAGTAGTTAAGCTTTTACTGTGATGGTACAAGCAAGAGGCTAAAACTGGAAAAATGTGCACATGCTCCCACCTTCTGTTTCCCCCAACATGATCAAGGTGGGTCAGCAAAAACTTGGGGTGGTGGTGGTCTCATTCTGGAGAGTGCACAAAACAAAAGGCTCCCTGGCAGTTTTATGGACCCTGGGATCTGGGGCAGAGTGAGGTGCTATAGCAGGGGTGTCAAACTCGTTTTCAGGAGGGCCACATCAGCCTTGCAGTTACCTTCAAAGGGCCAAATGTAATTTTAAGACTGTATAAATGTAACTACTCCTTAACTAGGGGCAAGTGTTGGGAACCGCCCTGCCTGGTTTCAGGAGCTGTAAATCCTCCCATGGCTAAAGCTGAGTGAGTGACCTTAGGACCATCAGCCACTAAGGAGACAGAGCTTATCTCCCCGGAAGGAGTGCCGCTTCTGATCCTTTTTTCATAACTGGCCTCCAATGCTTGATCAGTTAGCCAATGACAGGTAAGATTCCCCAAGGGGGGAATGACCTAAGACAGGTGTGATCAAGTGGAGGCCCCAGGGAAGGACTTGGGGGGCTATGGAGAAAAGGGGTGCTAGACCCTCGCCTCTCGGCTTTGGTAAAGCCTCACTCCCCTGAGTCCTCCAGAAGTCTCTGAGAAATCCTTGGCTATCTTGCCGCCTCTGCCTGACTTAAGCCTGATACAGTGACAGGAGGCAGCGCAGCCCTGTGCTGGAAAGGGCAGGCTCCCCGGGTAATCAGGCCTGAGAAAGGATATGTAAATTCCTGTGAAGCCTGCTTTGCTAAGCATTCTTTTAGTTAAATGATAAAGACCAGAGCAAGAAATGAGTTTACTTTCCAACATTTCATAGCCTTTTAGCTGACAGACCCTCACTCAGAATAAGCCCTGATAAGTTCTTTGTATACTATCTACTGTCTGATCCTTACTGACTGAGAATGATTAATAAGTTGTACCTGAATTCCTGTGCAAGAAACCCAATAAAACCCTGTGCAGGCAAGGGTCAGCTCACTCTCCCCTTGAGAGAGTTGCCAGGCCACTCCTAGGCATGCTCCCTTTAAGAGGGTGGCCAGGCTGCTCTGTGGAGCTCCCCCTTGAGGGAGTAGCCAGGCTGTCCCTTTTCCTCCACAGGACTTGGTAGTCAGTGTGAATTTGTCTCAGGTCTCATCCATAACGCTGCAGGCACTGTGAGCCGGTGCCTGTGACAGGCAAGGAGTTTGGCACTGCCGCAGGGTAGAAACAAGGTGCCCGACCTGATAAAATAAGGTGGAGGGCCGGATTCAGCCTGTGGGCCTTGGGTTTGCCACCTGTGTGCTAGAGTTAGGAGTGGAAAAATACTGGGTACTAAGCCAGAGTAGGGAAGACATCTGCCCAAGGCCCCAAATAAGAGACCTGAGAATGAAGGTGCCGGGACTAGGAATCTAAATAGGTGAAGATTGTGACTGGCCAGAAGTGAGTCCATGACTGCAGCTCCCTTCAGACACTACAGTGCGTTGGCTGTGCGCCAAGTCTGGTGTAGGGAGGCAGCCTTTGCAATTGCCTATGGTCAAACCTGAAAAATCTCACATAGGTTTTTAGCCAGCAGCTGGAATCCTCAGGGACCTCATGTGCTTTTGCACACAACACAGAAATAGCCAGATATGATTGCAAAGCTTCCCTTGCAGTATTACTGCATCTTGCTTACCTTTTCTCCTCCTTCACCACCTTTTACCTCGGCTCATCTTTTTACCTATTCTAAGGACTTTGGTTCCATTTCCTTTGTAGGACCTATGACTTATTAATGATCTCCTTTAATGACTTATTAATGATCTCCTTTAACAGGTCTCTTCTTTAACAATTTTCTTTCAAAGAAATTTCAACCATCAACATTTTAATCATAAATATCTTCTATCTTAAAAGAGAACAAGCAAGCATTGTTTGTTCCATGAAAGCAATTTACTAGCTGACTGATGGATACTATGTTCTTGCTTGTGATATTAGTATTCTTAAATCATTTCCTAATCTTCCTTGTACCTTCCAAGTTCATAGATTGACTAGAGGCAAAACCACAAAAAAATAGAGCTCTTGTTAAAGAAATTAGTATTTAAATTAAATAAGAATATTTAAGATATTTCATATATTTTATTTTACAAAAATGTGGACATGGTAAAAAATAAGATTAATTTTCTTTGAGTAAATAGTCTGAGGTTTCAGGTTCAAGTTTATTACCCTTCATATTCCACTGTTAGATAATATCTAGATTTGATGTGGCTTAGAAACCCCCTCGTTAGAATAATTTTGAACTCTCTACTTTTAAATTTACACATCTGACTAGTACATTTTATCGATAAATACTGTATTGATAAACCCAACTTTGGAAGCCGGGTGGGAGATCTGTGTGGCTGAGTCCCCACTGATAGTAATTGGAGAGGGTGGCGGGTGGTGAAGCCTTCTTTCCTAGACACAGAGGGTTTGTGGTAGGCAGAGATGCAGAGATGTAGAGAGGTGACAAGGATTTAGTTTGGGGAAAACTGAGACAAAGTGGGATTGAATGGTTCAGTTTGAATGGTCATGCATTTCAAAGGCAACGTTTTGCCTCACAGCAGAAACTGGAGGTGTGTTGTTGGTGTCAACACTGACTCCAGAGCAGGACTGTTGATTTCGTAGGAGAGAGTCTGGAATGAAAGAGTTCCCTCGGGGTTCAACGTGGAAACAGGAGAAAGACACTGACATTTCACTGTTTTGAGATTGGATACCTACAGGTATCTAATAATAAGTGGCTGTTTGTATATATGATAGTAACCCAAGCTTGAGCATACAGGTATTTTGGTTGTTTAAAAAAAAATTGCATCATTCTGAGGAAGTAAGTAACTAGGAGGGAGAAACACTGATTCTTTCCTGGAACTATCAGTTGCCTTGTTCCCTTTATCCCTCACTGACTGCTTATGCTGGGAAGTCCTTCGTTCTGGGAAAACTTCTTCATTTCCATAATCTAGTGTATTACCAAAAACTATGAGAATTTTTCTTATTTTCAAATTAAAATGTAAATATTTAGTACCATTTACTTTCTTGAAAGAATCAGGAATAGAAGGATTTTGAAAAAGAAACATAATTTATGTGAATCAGGTCAGACACAGGAGAGAAGCTGGGGGAATAAGGTCTATTAGGCTAATGACAAAGTTTTAACTAGATCAGCAGCAAATTTAACACTAGAGAATTCTTTTATATAGGCCCTCACGCAGTATTCACCTGTTTAATATTTAATTACTAATCATTTAATAGTTCACCCACAATATGCAAGACAGAGGAGTTATAACAGGAATATGACAGAGCAGGTTCCTGTCATGAAAGGTGCAAATGAACTAAGATTTACATTAACACTTACTTAGTTTAAACTGTCTTAAATCTTAGAATGGAAAGTACAGGTGTTCAATACATTTTTTCCTGTGCTTGAGAATGTATCTCAATTAGGGTATGCCTGATTTTGAATTGTCCTATTTTAGTCTGTTTTCATGAGTTCCATACTGATATATAAATGATGCCACAGTTCAGCTCTGCACTTGATATGAAACCTTTTTTTATCTAGTTTTAAGAAGACCTAAACTTGAACTTATCTAGATGCTCTTTATTGCTATGAAATTGACAATTTATGTGTTTAGAAACTGTTAACTCTAGTTATAAATATAAAACCCCAAACATAGCTCTTGACCTGATGTATTGTTAGGGCTAAACTGTATTGGGCCAACTAATACATTGTAATGAGTAGTGCTGAGACCACATGGCAACTTACAGCTATGTGGGAATGTGGTCTCACAAGAAGTTGTTTAAATAATGTTACTAGGCTTTCATTGAAGTAAAAGACTGAGCCAAAACCAGATGAATGGTTACCTGTGAGTAGGCATGAATTTTCGCATGAATGAATGTGTTACATAAGATATTATTATAGTTTGTTTAAAACAATGTAACTGAAGAGGGAAGTTGGAATAACTTAACTTCAAGAGCTTATTTTCAGTTCTCCTTATTCTCAAAAGTCGGTGCTTCTTGTTCCTCCCCTCCACTTCATACAACCAATTAATCTCCCATCTGATTTACCTGCTACTCTTTGCACCCGGTAGATGGAGCTTCTTGCTCTAGTAACATTCTCTCCTCCTGGCTCCTTAACTAGTCAGGGTAAACCCCTGAACGACAGTCTTTACTTAGCAGCTGGTTCCTTGAGGATGTAAATTTAAAAAATGTGATGAAGTACAAAAGAACCTATAATTGATCATCCTATTTTCCTAGAACCTAATGCTTTTTGAGAGGTACAGGCATATTGACTGCTTTTTCTTTTGTATTCCATCTCAACATGTCCTCATGATTTTAAATAATTGCACTGTCATAGGTGGCTAACAGTGGTTTCTCCTTGTTGAGGTGCTTAGCTGATTTAAAATGAAGACTGTCTTCCTTCTATCATACTAAGAAACTGCCTTATATGTTAAATTTGAGTGTTGACTATCATCAAGAGTAACCATAAAACAGTAACTCATGCATTCCTGATTGCATTTTATATTGCTCAGCAGCCTGAATATATTCATATTCTTGTTATTTTACAGCTGATTTACAACTTACATTTGAATAATTCTTCCTTCAAAACATGTTTTTGAAGTAGATAAAGATTAACATCTTGTCACATTAGTTGAAGCACAGAACAGTTATATTCAGCATGTCAAAATATAGCTAATAAATGATCACCGCTAGGTCTGGTAAACTGTTTTGACACTCTAATGTTTTCTTATTATAGGTAGTACCTATCAGGTATTTTCATTTTGAAATAATTATTCTCAGGTGTCTTGCTGATCTTTTTTAATGAAATTTTTGTTGTTCGCATTGAGAAAAAAATCAGTTTTTCAGTCGAAACATGCTGAAAATTTTAAGTTAGCTTGGACAGAATAAATATTATTAGAAATGTTATAAGGTAAATACATATGGCTTATGCTGAATCCATCACATCTGTAATGATTTCTTTAGATTTTATTTTTAGAGGGGAAGGGAGGGAGAAAAACATTGATGCATGAGAGGTACATTGATGGGTTGCCCCTTGCACACTCCCCAGTGGGAGACCTGGACCACAATCCAGGCATGTGCCCTGACCAGGAATCGAACCAGAGACCTTTTGGTTCACAGGCTGGTGTTCAATCCACTGAGCCACGCTAGTCATGGCTGTAATGATTTGTAACAACATATTCTTAAGTGAATACATATGAGATCCATCCAGAAAAAGTCCAGCCATTGTTAATATAATAAGAACAGATTGTGCTACATTGCTGTAACCTGGCAGACAAGGCACATTGCCTGGAATGCACATGAATGAACAATGACGACTTCACTATACTAGTCAGTAGGGGCAGTGGATGTCTGTGTGGATGTTGCATTCAAAGTGACTGAATGAGTAGAGCAATGAATCTATATCAAATTTTGTGTTAAGCTTAAACATTCCTCCATTGAAACTATTTGGTTGATTTAGAAGGCTTCAGCTATGGGCAACTGGTGATTGGCAGCTTAATCATGACAAAGTGCCCAGTTATGCATGATATCTCATCCAGAGATTTTTGGTGAAACATCAGATCACCCAGGTGACTCAGTCCCCACTGTGGCCCAGACTTGGTGTGTTTCCACTTATGGCTTTTCCCTAAACTAAAATCACCTCTAAAAGAGAAGGGATTTCAGACCATTGTTGAGATTCAGGAAAATACAATTGGGCAACTGATGGGTGATTGGGAGAATTATGTGAGGTCCCAAGGTGCTTACTTTGAAGGGGACTGTGGCATCATTGTCCTATGCACAATGTTTCTTGTATCTTCTTCAGTAAATGTCTCCATTTTTCACATTACAAGGCTGGGTACTTTCTGGACATAACTTGTATTATATAAACGGTATAAAATAAGAGAAACATATAGGTAAACTAAAAGTCATAAAATAACTCTATATTCTTGTCTTTTAGTATATTTTTCAAAATACAGTAGGTGAGTATGTATAAACCAGATAAACTGTTGCTTTGAAACTGTCAGTATGCTTTTACTATCGCTGGAGGTGAAGTTTGGATTTCCTGAATCTCGTGAGAAAACTATTTCTGAAGAGTGCTGCATTCTCTCTAGGATAGAATCTCATGTTTGGTTTAGGCCTTGCTTTTGCTCTTAAAGGAGCCTTTAGCAGAGACTTTTATTCAGAATCATGTAAGGCAGGTTTTCCTTGTCAGGTCTTTGTATTCTTCAAATAAGGCTGTTTTATTATAATGTTGATGAGGAAAAAAAATAAGCAGTTCCTGGCTAGGAGCACAGTCTGTGTGGAATGTTCACACTTTCTCCCCATGTCTGTGTGGGTTTTCTTTGAGGATCCAGTTTCCTCCCACATCCCAGAGATGTGCATTTGAGGTCAGTTGGTATGTCTGAAGTGTCCTGGTCAGAGTGAGTATGGGTGTGTGAATGTACTCTTCAGTGGAAAGGTGTCTTGTCCAGGGTGGGTTTTACCTGGTGCCCAGAGCTGTCAGGATTGGCTCTGACCACCCATGATCCTGAACTGGAATAAGCAGGTTGGAAAAAAATGATCTTATATGTTTTCATTAATCTTTTAAAAATGTATGTATAGTTCACATTTATTTCAATGTTAAATGTTGGAAGCGTTTTAAACTTTTGTTTTTTGCCCTGTGACTTAGTTATCTAGCCTCTTATAAAATTTGTTTAAACTCTAAGGCCTGTGTTAACTGAGCTCTGGGAAGACAAGAAGGGGGCTGTGTTCATATTTGTGTCTCCTTAGATTTGAAGATAGCTGCAATTGCACAAACACACAAATTGGTTACTGGGTGCCGAGGAAACAGGACCCATAGTCTAGAACAAGAGGATGCAAGTCTATTTACAGCCTTAAATTAGATATTCCACTATGTATAATGTATTATTCATAAAGTTTGAGTTTCATGATAATCTAGGATATAATTTGGAACATGATGTGAAGAAAACAACTTTTCTCCCAATAATAATCTTATGTTACCATTACCATATAGTAATAATCTTTCTTTCGTGCTCAGATATTGTTTTTCTATTTCTTTATGCCCCTTTGTTATACAAAGTATATAGGAAAATGTCTTTTTTGGTGGGGGAATAGTTCTAGTTAAATTCCAGGCCAATGACAATATTTTTATTGTCTATTCATAATGTATTTTTGTATCTGGAGTGTTAAGTGCCTTCTTAATTTTACTCTTTTCTCATACTTTTTCTCTAACATTAGCCTTGATCTCTTCCCATTGAAATGTAGTGTCATGATGTCAAATTTCAAAAGGTATTTTGGAAAAAGATTATTAATTCTATGAATTGATATAGAAAGAATCAAAATATAAAGTAATCTGCATGTGTAGAACCACGATATACTCTTATCTAAGCATTATACATCACTCTGTAAAAGTCGGGGGCTGTCTTCATAGGCCCCAGATATTTTTAAGATTATTTGTAGGAATTCTATAGTTTGTACTAATATCTTGAGTGGAGTATTATTCCTTTATATTTTGTACTTTGTTATTGACGTTATGAAGGGAAATTATTAATTTACTATTTGGGATATATATGCACAAGAAAGTCTTTCGAATGTTAAGAGATATTCACTCCATTTTCTTGGGATATCTAGATACACAAAATTAATCCTATAAATAAATGTAAAAATATTTTCTGAAAAAATTAAAATATTCTTTCTGAGATCTATACCTCATTTCTTTTTCTTATCTTATTGAATTGGCAAGGATTTTCTAAACAATTTTATATAATTTAATGATAACAGGCGTCCTGTTCCCAATTTTAATGGGGATGTTACTTTTTTTATAATGAATATAATATTCATTTTGATTCAAAGTAGACAGTTTTTATTAAAATTTTCTTTTTAACTCTTATGCAGTGTGATCAGTAGAAATATACTTGGAATATCAGGTTTCTTCCAATGACATCTGTGCTTCTCACATCTCTTTTTTCTATGACATAATGAAAATACTGCTACCTTAGAGTTTTAAGTACTTTGATTTTCTTGAAAGAAATATTTAATTAATGTTTTAATATCTTGCATGTTTATGGGCTTCTTTATGAAACAATTTTGGCTATTTATGTTTTGTGAGAAACCATATATTTCACAAAATTTTTCAAATATACACAGCATTTAATTTACTTAATCTAAGAATGTGTGGCTATGCTTTATTTTTATAATTAATTTATTTAAAAATGAATTATTCCAGCATATTATTATTTGCTTTCATACATTTTACAATCATCTTTTGCACTTATTAATCAATTTAGCTTTTATTTACTCAATTTCTGCCTTTAACTTTAGGATGGTAAGCTTCATGAGGGAGGGACAATGTCTCTTGCTGCAGCATTGCATTATATCCCCAGTGTCTGTAATATGCACGACATCTTATGGGTGGCAATATGTATTGGTTAAATGAATCAATTATACTTCTTAAATTAAAAAATACAGTTGAGTCAAATATTTAAGTAATAAAATCATTTAAAGTAATTAAAATTGCTTTGGGTTTCAACCCTGCATTGGCTGTACATATAATCTCTTGATTAGTTCTATGGTTGTTTACATAATTTTCTAAATGTTATACTTTTAATTACACCTTTCTTTCACCTAGTAGTTATTTAAGAATGTTTTAAATTCCTTAATCATCAGGTATTCTTTTTAAACTTTTATCAGTAATTTTAATTTATACAAAGTTTATGTTAGAAAATAAATACTATAAATATTTGTGACTTACTATGATTGATTTTTATAAATGTTTTATAAATACTTTAAAAAGTTACACTCTCAGTTTATAGATCATTTAATGATTTCATTATAATAATAAAAATTCTATGTCTTAGTTTATTTTCACTGCTTGCCAACTGAAATAAGGCTGAGAAATAAGTTAATGTCACCCACAACTACTTTAATTTTTTCCTGACATTCTAATGCTATTAATTTTATGTAGTTCCATATATATGCTATGTTGCTCATAACATTTTCTAAATGCTTAATTGTAAGTTTGTGATATACTTCTTATAGGAACAAAATGACCATCACTCTCATTCAGTGCTTTTAGTTTTGTATTACAACTGTCTGAAATTAATACTGTCACTCATACTTACTTTAAAAATTGGTTTAAAGCAATAGCAATAACCATGAATTGGGCGATAATAGAATATAGATAAGCAAAACGAGTAACAGCAATGTCATAAAGGATGGGAGGGAAGAATCAGAAATTATAGTGTTATACTATTTTTTAAAGATTTTATTTATTTATCTTCAGAGGGGAAGGGAAGGAGAGAGGGAGAGAAATATCATTGTATGGTTGCCTCTCGTGGGTCTCCTGCTGGAAACTGGCCTGCAACCCAGGCATGTTCCCTGACTGGGAATTGAACTGTGATCATCTGGTTCGCAGGCCCGTGCTCAATCCACTGAGCTACAACAGCCAGGGCAGTGTTATACTATTATTTAAAAGTGACACATTAGTTAAAGATGTGTATTGTAAGTGTCAGGGACACCACTAAACTGATGTTTTAAAAGGATACCATAACAAATGAGATGAGACAAAATGAACTATAAAATTCTCCAGTTTAAATTAGAGAAGGCAGAAAAACGAGGAAAAGAAAACAGAACAAATATAGAGTAGAAAGCAGTTATAAACATGGTAGATATTAATCCAACCATATCAATAATCACGTTACATGTGAATGGTCCAAATACAATAATTGTTAGATATAGAAATTCACTTTAAGTCTTAAGACCAGATACATTAAAAGTAAGAGATGCAGAAAGTTATACTATAGTAACTCAAATCAAAAGAAAGGTGGAGGAGCTCTACAAATTTCAGAAAAAGCAGACTTCAGAACAAGAAAGTTTTCAGTCGCCTCCTATTTGCCGTATTGGTGAGGGAGGTGTTCTCACCCTGGGGTTGAGGAGATGGCTAAACACACAGCACTGGACAGCTGAAAGCACAGTGGTTTACTAGTCATGTGTACTCACAGCCCAGGGGAGTCGACCATGCATACCGCACAAGACCACATGGGGCTTGCATTCAGGAACAGAGGGAACGACCAGGGGCTGTGGAGACAGGCTTTGGGGTATCAAGAGGAAGGGAGGGTATGCTCCCTGGTCCTTGCAAAAGGACATGTTTAGACTTGTTTGAGTAATTCCACTGATGGACAGGGGACTTAAACCTGTTATTTAGGGATAAGCAGGAACTGTGTCTGGTCTCCAAGGTATGAGACGTCTAGCTAGGAGAACCTCATCTAAAGGAACAGAATGGAGAAAGGGAAGTTGTATTAGGCTATTTGAAGCGCTCCCAGATATGAAGGCAGCATGTGAATTGGGCCTTAATATTTAGACTTATACCATAGAAAGATTATCAGAGAAAAAGAAGGCATTATAGAATGAGAGAGGGGTCAATTCTTAAAGAACATGTAACATCCCTAAATGTGTATCACCGTAACAACAGAGCATCAAAATACTTGAGGCAGAGTTTGATAGGCCAGCAAGGAGAAATATATACGTAACTCCACTCTCACAGTCGAAGACCTCAACACCCCTCTGCCAATAAAATTGATAAATCAGGCAGACAGGAAATCATTAGAGATATATGTGACCTGAACAGCAGTATCACTCAGCTTGAGCTAATTACCATTTATAGAATACTTTATCAATTTATATGACTTGTTAGAAAAGGCAAAACAATAAAGATGGTTAATACATTAGTGGTTGCCAGGGGTTCAGAGATAGGAAGAGGCTATTTTAAAATAGTGAAATTATTCTGTATGTTACTATGATGTTGGGTACTTGACACTTCATTTGTCAAAAACCTGCGGGATTTTATAAAATAATAAATGAAGTTTAATGTATATTAAAAGAAATCATCTAGGGTTTTGTGGACCCCAGAATGGAATGCAGACTATGGCAGAAGAATCTAATTGCATTACAAATGTGTGAAACACCTCATCCAAGAAGGTGTGTGAAAAAAGACGTTTACCTAAGAAATGAGTGCAGTCTGCAAGGCTAAAGACAAAAGATTAAAAGGTATTTCACATAAACACAATAATCAGTTAATGAAATTGCTTCTCATGGGAGTATAGGTTAATAATTGTGAACTCTGTTTTTTGGAATTCAACAACCCAGCGGTGGTATTTGGAGCCAAGTTCCTTACTGTTGAAATGGGGGACTATAGACAAGCAAGTGGAAGAGGCTAGAGTGATCCATGTGGTAGTTAATTAGAGTTGGAGACCTTAGTATGGTCTCATGTTCAGCTTTATCTAGACACATAGGAATACATACAGAAATATTTATAGATTTGTCTATATTCACAGGTTAGTATGCTCATATTTATTCCTCACTTTCTCAGCTAAAGGCAAAGAAGCAATGACATGCCAGTAGCGGCAAGCATTCCAATAACCCAGACCTTGGTTTTAGTGTCATTCTATAATAAAAGGAATAGGGATCCTTAGAAAAGTGACTGGTTCTAAAACTGGGGCAGGTTATATACAAGATGATCCCAGAGCAACTTGTAGTTCTGGAAAGGAAGGGATTTTTTTTTAAAGTGTATTTTATTGATTATGCTATTACAGTTTTCCCAATTTTTCCCCATTTAGCCCACCTCCAACCTGCACCCCCCAACCCTTCAACATTCCTGCCCTTAGTTCATGTCCATGGGTTGTACATATACGTTCTTTGACTTCTCTGTTTCCTATATACCATTTTTGACCTCTCCCCATCCATTTTATGCCTACCAATTGTGCTTCTTATTCCCTGTACCTTCTCCCCCATTCTTCCCCTCCCCCCTCCACTGAAAACCCTCCATGTGATGTCCATTTCTCTGATTCTGTTCCTGTTCTAGGTGTTTGCTTAGTTTCTGTTTTCATTGCTTTTTTTTTAAGGTTCATTTGTTGATAGTTGATAGTTGATAGTTGATAGTTGATGATGTGAGTTTGTTGTCATTTTACTGTTCATTGTTTTTGATCTTCAATTTCTTAGATAATTCCCTTTAGCATTTCATATAATAAGTAAGGGATGCTTAAAAAATACAACCATGGGGGTTTGTCAAAGTGAAATTGGAGCCAAATGAAAGAGCTCTCAATCACCAAACTAGTATTACTGTATTATAACCTGAAGTATAAAATCCACAAGTCCACAATAACATATAAAAGTATTAAATAAAGAAGGGGAGAATAAATAGACATAACGCCCATGCAGAATTCCAAACAATTTATGTAACTACGCTGTTCTCAAGGAGATGGAGCATAACTCTCTATTCCTTAAGACTGGGCTGTGCGTAGTGACTTCCTTCCAAAGAGTACAGTACATAAAGGAGGAAAAGAATACTTTATTACGGAGAAACATGAGAAACATTAGCTTAGTCAAGTGATCAAAATTAACATAAAAACACGTCATGTTAATAGTTATGTGCACTTGATATGATGTGATGAGAATGGCACTTTACCTTTGTGATGTGCCTTCCAAAATCTGAAAACCCCAGTGTGATGACAGATTTTATGTGTCAATTTGACTTGGCTAAGGGATGCCCAGATAGCTGGTAAGACATGTCTGGGTGTGTCTTTTAGGGTGTCTTCATGAAATATTATCACTGGAATCAGTAGACTCAGTAAAGAAGATCACTCTCACCCATGTGGGTTGGCGTCATCCCATCCATTGAGGGCCTGACTATAATAAGAATGTAGAAGGGTGATATTGCTGCTTTTTTTTTTTTTTTTTTTTTTTGCTTGAGCTAAGACAATCCATCTTCTCCTGCTCTTGGATAGGACTTCAGTGCTCCAAGGCCTCTGGGTTTGGACTGGGACTTATACCATTGACTCTCCTAGTTCTTAGGCCTCCAGATTCAGACTGAATCACACTGTTAGCTTTCCTGGTTCTCCATCTTGTAATCAGCAGATCATGGGACTGCAGCCTCCATAATTGCATGGGTCCATTCCAGTAATAAATCTCCTCATATATATATCTCTATATATCCATTAGTTCTGTTTCTCTGGGGAACACTAATATACCCATTATAATAAAAAAATAACAATCCCAATTAAAAGATATTCTTCAAAGTTCCTGACTAATACTTCTTGACCATGGCCCTGTCAAGGTTTTCAAACTCAGCTAGGAGGAATATAATCAGACATGTTAACTAAATGAAATGTGACCTCTTGGATGGAATCCTGGAAGAGTTAAAAAAAAAAAGGATGTTAGATAAGAACTATAAAGGACATTAGGTAAACAAAATCTTAATATTGACTTTAGTAAATAGTAATGTATCAATATCAGTTCATTAGATGTGACTTGTGTACCAAACTAATATAAGATGTTAATAATAGAGGAAACTGGTGACCGCATCAGTTCTCTTCAGGCCGGCACAGTGCTCTTCCACAAGGGCCCCCTCCTGCCCCTGCTGATTGTCCAGGTAGAAGAGGGCCAGGGTGGACATTCTTTCTTCATTCTGGCCATGTAACTTAAGGACCACTACCTGTGTGATCCTTAGAATAAGCTTTCCACCAGTTTCTATAATCCTTTGCTAACTCCAGGCCTGGTGTTTATATTACTATATATTGTTTTTGCCAAAAAGTCCATTTCATTTGTTTCCATAAAATAAAAGATGCATTTTTTATTTTCACCAATAACTATTGATTTGGATATTTTGAGTATGTCTGCTATCTCTTGTGTGGTATAACGTTGACTATTCTCAATTAATGTCTCAATGTGATCACTATCAACTTCAACTAACCCAGAACTTCGCAAACCACTTTTGACACATTCGATCAGTCACAGCACCTTCGCCACATACTGCACAAGTCTGATTTTGCATTTTAGTTGTGTTTTTCTTTCTTGAAATAATAAAGCATAACATGCCAAAGGTGTCGTGTGTTTTCTCCCATCTTCGATATTAAAATGGCCACACAAAAATTCACAAAAAAGTTTTGATGTCTTTTAAGTGCATGCTGATAGACAGCTGTCACAAAACAATCTGACAAAATTGTTTCAAAGGAAATTAAAGACAACTAAGTGCTACTAGAGCCATCTTATGGAAAAAAAAAAAACAAATGAACTTTTTGGCCAACTCAATGTGTTCTGCTGGCTTTGCATCTGTTCCTTCAAAAGTATAGGCTTCTCATTTTATGAGAAACCAGCTGAATTTTATGTTCAAATGCTGATATTTCATTCCTCTCAAACATTTTACTATGTTGATGCATATGTGATCAGATGACAAATATCGTATCTTGAACAATTTGCTGCGGCCTCATTAGAACCTAGAATTTCAGTGATGTTGACTATCCCAATGGTATCATTTGCATTTCTATCCCCTTCTCAAGGCATGCAAATGATGTTTTTGTGTTCAACACTAGAGGAATCCTAGATGACTGGGTATATTTTGGTCAAGTTGAATAATCAAGAAAAGAAAGATGTAATCTTTCAGCCTAAGTCACTTTTCTTTTTTTTTTCCACCTCATCACTCAGTTTCCAAGTCATCAAGAGAAGCTTTTGAAACTACAAAAAATAGTTAGCTTGTACAAATGACTTCTGAGGAAGTGTATAAAGCTAGGAAGCTCTTCTCGGTGGGGAATTTAATCATGTAGAAGGAATTCTATATTCTAACATGTGAAATCTTAAAATTACTTGAACTCTTGGAAAATTGGCTACCTTACTTATTGGTGTAATGATATCAGGGTATCTCATAGGATTATGCTGAAAATAAAATAAGATACAGCATATTAGCCATACTCTCATATCCCAGAAGCTGTGTGCTCCTTTTTACTGCCCATGGGTGAATGTTTTTCCACATGTTTGTATACTAGTTTGATGTCGACTTAAAAACTGGAGGGCAAGTGATTCTTCACCAGCAATGAACACCAATATGCATATAGTAGTCACTCACATCACAGGAGTTTGATCTTGAAACAGAAACTATACCTACTTTTATAGAGCAAGCCATGTAGGTGTCTGCCAACTAATTGTTCCCTTCAGAAAACTATTATAGCTGTGGCTGAATGTACATTAAAAAAATAGTTTTTGAAAACTTTTATTTGTTTATTTTCAGACAGAGGTTAAGGGAGGGAGAAAGAGAGAGAGAGAAATGTCAGTGTGGGAGTGAAACATCGGTGGGCTGCTTCTCGCACACCCCCAGCCAGGGACGGGGCCTGAAACCTAGGCATGTGCCCTGACTTGGATTCAAACCCATGACCTTTCGCTTCACAGGGTGGCTATCAATCCACTGAGCCACACCAGGGCTGAATACACAATTTTGATTTAACAATTGCTTTGTGGTCTTTAAAACACAGAGAATGTTAACATTTCATATCATAATGGCTTGGTGATAATGAGCTCCTTTAGTTTTACCTTGTTTGGAAGCACTTTATCTGCCCTTCCATTCTAAATGATAGCCTTGCTGGACAGAGTAATCCAGGTTGTAGCCCCTTGCTTTTCATCACTTTGAATACTTCTTGCCTGCAAAGTTTCTTTTGAAAAATCATCTGACAGTCTTATGGGAACTCCTTTGTAGGTAATTCTGCTCTTCTCATGCTGCTTTTAAGATTCTCTCTTTATCTTTAACCTTTAGCATTTTCATTATGATGTGTCTTGGTGTATTTTTCTTTGGGTCCATCTTGTTTGGGACTCTCTATGCGTCCTGGACTTGTATGTCTATTAACTTCACCAAATTAGGGAAGTTTTCTTTCATTGTTGTTTCATAAGTTTTCAGTTTGTTGCTCTTCTGCTTCTTCTCATCAAGCCATTATTATATGAAATGTTACAGGGAACTATATAAGAAAAAGATTAAAACTATGAACATTAAAATGGCAACAAATTTACAGCCATCAACAACTAGATCTAAAAAGCAGACTAAGCAAACAGGCAAAACAGAAACAGAATTATAGACAGGAAGATCACTTGGAGGGTTATCAGCTGCGAGGGGGAAAAGGTGTACGGGGTTAAGTAGTACAATTGGTAGGTACAAAATAGATGGGGGGATGTTGAGGACAGTATAAGAAATGGAAAAGCCAAAGGACTTATAAGCATAACCCATGGGCATGGACTAAGGGCGGGGATTGCTGGTGGGAATGGGGCTACTGGGCAACAGGAGGCAAAGGGGGAAAATTGAGACAACAATAGTAGCATAATAAATAAAATATGTTTAAAAATATGGAGAATTTTAAATAGATGGAGGTGATGTGTCTTGACAGAGTTCCATCTGTTAAAAAGGGAAGAGTGATCTCAATTAAAAAGATGTTTCTGCATTTTAAAAAATCTCATTCTATTTCCAATTCTGTTCTTTAGTAAGCATCCGGTTAAAACAGTTAGAAATCATTTATATATTAAAAATGTATTTGAAAAAATGTATTTGAACAAGTTAGTTTTGAATATACTGTTGCCCAAAGTGAATATAATATGAGAATATTGAAAAAATTATGCTTGTGATTTAATTACATATGTATTCACTTTCTAGCTTCATCTATAAGTAATTGGCACTTGCAAATGATATCTGAGCTCATTATGACTATGTTTATGTAGTGATGAATTCTTATTATATTATTGTTCACCTTCTCTCTATGGAAAGTCAGCTTGGAGATTAAAGTAGGTTTACATTTGTGAGTAGGCAAAACACAAAGTTTATTCTTGTATTATTATTTATTGTATTATTTTCCATACAAACAACTGTAAACCTACTTTTGCTCCACCCTGTATGTGTATATTATGACAGACTATAGAACATGATCAATTTGAAAGAGACTGTTAATGTATTCAGTATCCTATGTAATAATAATTTCACGAATGTGAGAATATGCATATCAAATTACCATGAGTATAAATCTTTATGTAAGGCATTATACCAATAGAAACATCTCAAAAATGAAAAGTCCATTCAATAATTCTTTGTTATCATAAAATTGGAACTATTGCACCATGGGAAAGGGAGCCTATTTTTCAAATTATTATAACTGGTTTGACTTTTTAAAAATCACTAGATTGACAATTACTTTTAATGTCAGTCAGGGACATCTTTAGTCACAAATTAGTAACATAATAGATTTTTGAACAGCTCTTTAAGAAAACAAAATATATTGTGTTTACTTCAATGGTAACTGCCTTTTATTTATTTAATTCACTATGTCAAACGTTATAATTCAGGAATAATTTGCTTTTGTAGATTATAGCTGACAACACAGAAGTTAAATGAATGTTCCTAACCACTACTTATCAACACATACATCTGAGTCAGGAAATTCAGTCTTCTCGTAAATGAGTTCACTTCACAAGTACTGGTAACACTATGAATTAAAATGTATTATCAGTATAACTTTTGGGAAATCGTCTACAGCTGTAAAGGTGTGGTATTTTCAAGTAAAGTATTGAAATATTTATTATACATAAATTCATTAAGTACTTTGTTTAATCAGCTGTTTTTTAAAGAGGTAAAATGTAAAATGAGGCGCAATAACAGTAAAGTCAAGCCACAAAACACATTGACTGCACAGGGGCTCATCGGTTCAAGCAAGATTTATTTTGTTTTGTCTAGGTACTCCTGAGTGTGTGAGGCACTCGCATGGAATATCAACACATAAACTATGAACTGGGCTTCATTGTTATTATATCCTGTAAGACTTTCAACCTTAGTTTTAAAAATCTGCCGACATAGAATAGGATATACACCTTGTCATTCCTAAAAAAAATACTTTTAGTATGTTTCACATCAGCCATTTCATGACGATTATCACGAAACCAGAACTTATATTTAAAAATTACTACAATCTACTTATGTAAGCAGGGCCCATTGCATAATGGCTATGATGGTCACAGTCACAGATGAAGCAGAATGGAAGGCCCCGGGGATGATTAGCTTGTCTGACATCAGCACACATTTTGTTAGCGGCAGATAGAGCAGAGACCAAAGCTTCCATCTCCTCTAAATT
>PVKM010022313.1:0-21946 GCA_004027735.1 Carollia perspicillata
ACTTATAGGGAAGGAGAAGGCACAATGGGATGGCCTAGGCAGCTAGACTTTGAAGCCCAGCAGCCTGGAGATTTGCCTCCTGGATCAGCTACTCACTAACTGTCAAAAGTTGCTTCGGCCAAGTGACTCCAGTTTCACTTGTCTATGCTCAGATTCCTTGTGGGTAAAACAAGGGCGGAGCAGGGTGTAGCAAAGCCTGTGGGCATCTAATCTATTGTCCTTCTCAGCTTTACTATGCTATGAATCTGAGCAAAATTACATGATTTGAAACAAAATCAGAAAGGAGGGGTGGGGGGTGGGAAAGGCAGAAAACTGTTCTTGAACAACAATTAAAAAATGTTAAAAAAAAGAAAGAAAGAAAGCACATGCTTGCACAGTCTCCAGACGAGACAAAACTGAAAGAGTAATAAAATAGAGTGAAAAAGAATTCAGTCTGTGTCGGTATAGGCTGAAATCACTATTATGAAATTTACCAGGAAGAAACAAAAACCTGAATTTAGCCCTGGCTGGTGTACCTCAGTGGATTGAGCATGGGCCTGCGAACCAAAGGATCGCAGTTCGATTCCCGGTTGGTGTGCATGCCTGGGTTGTGGGCCAGTTCCCAGCGGGGGACGCATGAGAAGCAACCATACATTGATATTTCCCTCCTTCTATCCTTCCCTTCCCCTCTAAAGATAAAGAAATAAAATCTTAGAAGCCAACCGGGCTTAAAATGATTCATTTGGAAAAATGCTGGATACTTTAAGACGTGCTCCTGGAACCACAGCTCTGATGAGGTCATCACATTCAATTCATGAACTTTCAGGCTAGAGCAGCCGAAGCAGTGTTTATGGTCAGAGATGCCCAAATCACTTTAGCGAGTACAGGTCAGGTTGCACGGAGAATATTCTACTGTGTTGTGAAAGTCCCTGGCAAATTGGAATGCATCCAACAAAGGCAGCCCAGAATTAAAAAGCATTTAAGAAATCATGGGACATTAGGGCACGAGGAACTTTATGCTGGAGTAGGAAGACCCAGACAAACTGGTAGCGGCCTCCTAGTATTTGAATGACAGCTGATCTAGGTCCGATGGTTAGTAAGAAGCAATTCTGGTATTATCTGCAAACAGAAGTTAGAAGGATATGGGCAGAAGATAGAGAAGGCTTTCATAGTGGGACGGAAATTACGGCCAGGTAACCTGCAGTCCTCAGGCCCCTTTCAAGTCTAAGGAATCTAAAATTCTCAAGGGCTGGTTTTCTCCCATATAAGAAAAAAGAGAACAGCTTACTGTTCAATGCCGCATATTCAGTGCGCCTAGTGCTGTACTAAGTACTTTCTATAGGGGGAAACAGAGAGAAGGCTGGTAGGAATTGAAGTTCTAAGAAGTATTAGGATACCATTAATACATAGTCCAAGTGTTTTCACAAATGCTCCTGTCACCCACAAAAAAGGGACTGGGGCCAGAGTTAAAGTGCTTATATAGGGAGAGGGCAAGAAAAAAACAGAAATAAACTAAAATTCCTCATGTTCTAGGCTTAACAGCTAATAAAATGTTTTAACTAAAAACAAGTCTAACACTTTTAAGCAAATTATTATTAGCTACTTGAGGAAATAAGACTCAGTAAGTTTTTAGATCATACACTGTAATTGTATATTATAAGGGAGCCATTTAAAATGGATTGTAAAGAAATGCCTTTAAAAAATGTACCTGAGCCCTGGCTGGTGTGGCTCACTGGATTGAGTGCCAGCCTACGAACCAGAGAGTCACTGGTTTGGTTCCCAGTCAGGGCATGTGTCTGGGTTGCAGGTCAGGTCCCCAGTAGGGGGCGCATGAGAGGCAACCACACATTGATTTTCTCTCCCTCTCTTCCTCCTTCCCTTCCCCTCTCTTTAAAAATATCTAAATAATATCTTAACAACAACAACAAAAAGAAATGTACCTGAAAGAAGCAGAGTACTATACCACTTCTTTGACTTTTGAAGTAAATGTTTCCTATGTTTTTCATACACACTTACCATGCCCTATAGGCCGACATATTCCTACTAGAATTGACAAACATGCTTAGAAACAACTGCTTTCAGTGAAAGATGGCATAAATCTTCTCACTTCGTTTCCCACATTAAAATGTGACACAAACTACTTTTATAGAGAGACACATGAAGAGAGCTGCTCTGCCTTTTTGTGCCCAGGGTTTCTCTTCAGAACACTGGTGCACTGTGGTCACAAAAACAGCATGTTCACGTGGAAAGCAATACTAGAGTGAATCGATGCCTCATTAAACTTTAGAAATAGAAAACTCTTACACTGTGAAGCAGGTAAGTAATAGCAAAGTGGGTAAGGTCCCACAATTAATTGGTAAAAGAACTAAAGAACTGATATACTCAAGGTCACCTGGGAGTCGTGAGCCCCAGAGCTCAGGCCTGCGTTCCTTCCACTCAACCAAATGTCAAGAAGAAAGCCGAGGTTTGTCAGTCCTATGTATTTAAATTTACCAGAAAAGGTGTTAGGAAACACTGTGATTTTCTTAATTTTGCATGTTTGTCGTATTACCCATATTGACTGAAAAGTACTTACTTCCAATGCATAGTATACGGGTTTGTCTCTGCCGAGTTTGTAAGCCACTGTGGTCAGAAGGCCATGTTCAGAAAATACGCACTATAGGAAAGAGAAAAAGACTTCAGTAGTCAGGAAAATAAAAAGACAACTTTTTTTTTTAAAGCTAAAATAACCTAGGTACAAAATAACTTAATAAACATAACAATTCCAAAAATAACTCTTAGGAAAATTAACAGTATCAGGAACAATACAGTTAAGCAGCATAAAAAGTTTATCCCTTGCTTTAAATTAGATTTGCATTAAGAATCTAACAAGGTCCAAAAAAATCTAACAAGGTACAAGGTCCTAGTGTACAAATCCCACTAACACAGTTAAAAACATATATAATTCATGCCCTGACCAGTGTGGCTCAGTGGGTGGGGCTTCCTCCTGCAAACCCTCAGGGCACATGCCTGGGTTTCAGGCCAGGTCCCGGTTGGGGCATGTGCCCAAATAGTCGATGTTTCTCTCCCTCTCTTTCTTCCTCCCTTCCCCCTCTCTAAAAATAAATAAATAAATAATTTCTTTAAAAATTTTAAAGAATAAAAACACATATAAAATTCAAAGA
This sequence comes from Carollia perspicillata, assembly GCA_004027735.1. Classification (NCBI taxonomy): domain Eukaryota; kingdom Metazoa; phylum Chordata; class Mammalia; order Chiroptera; family Phyllostomidae; genus Carollia; species Carollia perspicillata. The sequence continues at coordinate 3,144 of PVKM010022313.1, forward strand.
ACCTTGCATGGTTCTTATTAGAACCCTTCAAATTTAGTGGCATTCATCATTGGGTGCATTATTTATATGAAGTTAAAGAAGACCTTCACCAATTTTTTATTTTGAAAAACATACCTTACGGCCTGTATTACATAGTAAGAAGCAGCCTGTTCCATACCTATAATTAGGGGAAGAATAAACAGTAAGACATTTTTATTAAAAGTGGTGAAACATTAATAATACAAATTATTTAAACTGACATTTAACTTAGTACATCAAAAGTCATTATATTAAAGTTTTGGAACAGTTCCAAAAGCTAACAAACATCACATACTCCTTTTGTAATCACATTTTAAAGATCAGTCTAGAAGAACACGGCCACAAACAGAAATGCCACTATCTTCTGCCAAGAAAAGGCCAAGTGCAGAGTGTAGCTGGGCTGCGGGGACAGGAGTGGCACAGAGGGGAAGACTACCTAAGGTCTAGCTTTCCCATCTCAGCAGGACTGGGTCTTCTTTTTATTGACCCATTGATGGATTGATTGATTTTAGCGAGACAGAGAAGGGGAGAAACATCGATTTGCCATTCCCCTTATTTATGCAGTCATTGGTTGATTCCTGTATGTGCCCTGACCCAGGATCGAACCTGCAACCTTGGTTTATTGATTGGGATGATGTTCTAACCAACTGAGCTACCCAGCCAGGGCCAGGCCTGGGCATTCTAACAGTACTGGGAGACTGTAACATGGCTGTCATGGAACTATTGAATTTATTTTATGCCAACTTTATCAGCATAAGCTTCAGACTCTGCAACAAGTCTGACATGTGGACGTGAGTAGTTTTGGCTTGTGCCAGGCAGATAAGCAGCCCAAACTGATACCAGTAAGAGTCACACGGAAACAGTTTTCAACCAAGTTGGCTGCGACGGTCACCTTGGCTTTCCATAAGCTGTCCTGCCTGAGCTCAGGCTTGCCTCCCAACAGACCCTGCTGCTGTGTTCTGTGACATTCTGGCAGACAGGAGAAGGAGCACCATTTAGTCCCGGGGCTGGCAGAGGGACCCCAGCGGAAGCTACTCCCAGTCAGCACTATGTCAACAGACCCCATCTGCTGCCTCTGTCTTGTGGAGCAAACAGAAACCAAGGACAATTTTTCCCCATCAACATTTTCCCAGATACCATTGTTCCGAATTAGAATTAGCCCAAGGCATTCTATCTCTTCTCAAGCAAATATATTCTCAGCCTCCTTGATGCATAGAAGATACATTCAAGGAAGATGGGATTAATGGATATCTAAGTTTTTAAAGACGCCAGTCAGCCTTGGCTGGTGTAGCTCAGTGGATTGAGTGCTGGCCTGTGAACAAATGGGTCGCAGGCTTGATTCCCAGTCAGGGCACATGCCTGGGTTGTGGGCCAGGTCCCCAGTAGGGGACACATAAGAGGCAACCACACATTGATGTTTCTCTCCCTCTCTTTCTCCCTTCCCCATCTCTAAAAATAAATAAATAAAATCTTTAAAAACACATAAAGACAAGTAACAAGTCAAGTAACACTGGGTACAGTTAATAATACATTTACAAATGAAAACACCTAAATCACATACACATTTTTTACTTCCGCAACACTGAAAAGGCTATGTATTTGAAGTTATATATATATTTTAAAGATTTTCTTTATTTCTAGAGAGAAGGAAAGGAAGTGATAGAAACATCAATGTATGGCTGCCTCTCACGCACCCCGAACTGGGGACTGAACCAGCTACCCTCCAGTTCACAGGCCAGCACTCAATTCACTGAGCCACACCAGTTGGGGTGAAGTTATACATTTTAACAAATATTCATAAAATGGAACTTAGTGATTTGTTTCATACTTTTTTTTAAGAGGAGAAATCTGTATCAATTTAGCACCCATATAAACACTGCAGGAACAGTGGTGCCCAAGTCTTTAAGCACAAAAGTGCTTAAAGTGCTTGAGCGAAGGCTCAAGGCACTTAGTAAAAGTGAGTCCTTAAGTTAGTATCTTAATACATAATTCCTGAACATTAGCAATGTATGAATGAAGAGACCCTGTTCCTACATTGTGACTATAGCTTTCAAAGCAGTACACAGGCAATGTTTTTCCTCTTACATTTTATTACTCTTTCTTCCCAGTCACCCAACAGGTATAGTGCTTTTAGCATTTATATGGTCTATTTTTCCTTCAGGCCATCCTGTGTTTAAATATCCTCCAAAGATGTCTGACTTTACTTTTTTTAAAAAAAATATATTATTTATCTATTTTTAGAGAGAGAGGAAGGGAGGGAGAAAGAGAGGGAGAGAAACATCAATGTGTGGTTGCATCTCGTGCGCCCCCACTGGGGACCTGGCCCGCAACCCAGGCATGTGGCCTGCTGGGAATCAAACTGGTGACTCCTTAGCTCTCAGCCCACACTCAATCCACTGAGCTACACCAGCCAGGGCAGATGTCTGACTTTTCTAACCTCAGTGAAGGTAAAGGTTGTTTGCTATTCCTCTGGGGGAAGTGTACCAAGATGGCCCTGGCCAAAGCTGTGAAGGTGGGAAAAGGCCCCATTTATTACTTTTAGTACCTCTGGGAAGAGGAGGCATCTATCTTAGGTCCTTTTTCTTAAAGCAAAATTGATGTTCAAATAACTCATGTTTATTATAAAAAATTAGAAAATACAGATAAACTGAAAGAAAAATCAGCATCACCCATCATCTGTTCCTCCATGCAGAAACAGAGCTGGGTTTTGCACTGACTTCCCAGCTGACCATCAGTGGGTCCCCGCTGAGGTTCAGCGAGATTAACTACATTCTCAGTCCCAATCTCTCCAACCTCTTAGGACTTTGTTCTGCTTATCACTTATCTCTGGTTTATGTGACAGCTTCCATCTGTTCTCTGCTCAGACTCCAAAAAAACATTCTCTAGTCTTGCTGTGACCAAAAACACAAAATTCTCCAAACTTGGTATGATCCTGTTAATGATCTTATCATTCCTGGATGGTTGCATGCTTGCAAGGCACAATCTCTCTTGCTGCCTTTATTTATTTATTATTTTGTTTACCTATCCACAACACCCATTCGACCATTTGCAAGCTGGCTTCCATCCTGAGCATTCTGCTAAAGTTTCATCCTTGGAGGTCCCACTGAAGACCCAATTTCTATGTGACATGGTCTGTTCTCATTCTCAGCCTCCACGACCTTTTTTTAGTTTTATGCGTTGCTGACCAGCCTCCCTTTTGAATATCTCTACCATGGATATCCACGAAAATGAATAGCTACATTCCATTTTTCTGAATTCTCCATCTCTGTGTCTCTTACTTCTCCTCAATATATGTCTTCCACCTGTATACTTTACCTTCGTAATGCCATCTATTACTGTTGCTTCAAAAAATCACCTGTAAATAGGGGGCATTCAACATCTCTACTTTTATATTAAACTCATTCTGCATTTCCAAATATGTGCAATACAGAGCCCACCAGTATCACAAATATTTCCCAAACAGAAATTCTTCTACTTGGATCCGTTCCTTATTTTCACTAAGTCTAACTACTCAGGGCAGGTGACAGGACTCTATATACTTCCTGTATCTTGTCCCTCTGCAGTGCCATAGACATCCACCTGTAGCCTTCCTGTCTCCATCCTTCCTAGTCCTTGCCTTTGTTATGAGTTCACTGTAGTGGCCTCCTCTATGGCCCCTTTGCCTCTAGTCTCTCTTCACTTTGACGTAGAACTGTCATATTATTAAATAAATAGTTCCAGTCATCGCTGAATACCAACTCACAAACCTTTAGAAGTGCCCCATTGCCTATCAAGAAAAAAATCCTCAGGCTCTTTCCACTCTCTTGGAGCCTGTGGAGCCTGCTGGGAACAGGATCCTATAAAGACAAACATGTCTGTCTGGAAGGCTGTGGTCCGAGGCCACTTTTGCCAGTATAAGCAGGTCTCCAGAACCAGAGGGAGCACACAGCTCTTCTTAAAATTGAAGTTGCTTGTGCTCAAGATGAAACTGAGTTCCATCTGGGCAAGAGGTGCGTATGTGTACAAGGGAAAGAACAACACTGACTTTTGGTGGCAGCGTGAACAAAACCAGTATCATGGGGAAAGGAAGTCGTGCTCATGGAAACCGGAAACCGTGCCTGGTTCCTTCTAAATTCCCAAGCAACCTTCTTGCTAAGGCCACTGCACGCAGAATCAGTGTCATGCTGTACCCCTCACGGATCAGAACTTACTGAAGAGTAGATAAATAAAATGGATTTGTTCTCTTGTGAAAGAAAAAGAAAGAGAGAGAGAAATAGGGGAGGGGAGGGGAGGGGAGGGAAAAAAAAACTCTTTAGGTCCAAATTTCAGGGCTTCATAATATGATCCTAACCTATTTTTCTACCATGTCCCTACATGAATGATCTCTACAGTCTTTAAACAAAGTCTTCCATTTCCCCATCTGCATCTTTGTTCAGTGTTCTGTGCACTTGCTCATTCCTCAAAACATCTTATCAGTAACATAATCTTTTGTGATTTTTCTTTCCTCCCTTTGGAACCCAACAGTCATACTTCGAAGTTTCTTATAGCATTGATGTTCTCATTTATAATATGATTAACCGTGTATTTGTGTTCTTCCCCCTCAGGAAAAAAAATGTGAGCCCCGAAATCTTCTAATTTGCTACTTCTCGCCTGCAACCTGCAGTGGCTGCAGAGATACTCAACAAGCCCTCCCTGACTTAAATTCATCCTCAAAGCTTGGCTGATAATATTTAAGGGGGAGGGGAGTAGAAAGGAAAATCAGGCAATTTTATTGGGTACTGTGTTAAGTACCCGACAAATAGAGATAGCATCCGCTTTACTAGCATTAGTGTACCCACCAAAGAGGGAGAAATGTGTTTTTGTCTGGGGCTGGGAGGGGTGAAGGGAAGAGCCAAGTTTTCTATCATTTCTTCTTTTGCCTCCTGAGATTCAGCTGCCTAAAACCCAGACTTTAAAGAATATGTTTCCAGACCCTTGCTGACTCAAGCTGTCTTGTTCCCAGTAACCTCAGGGTACCATGATCTGCAAAGAATTTTCATTATCTCCCCTCTACCCCCAAAACTCTCACTCTCTCACACTGGAACTGCTGACCTTATTAGACTACAAAAACATTTAATCTAAAATGTTAGACATTCCACCCTGGCTGGTGTGGCTCAGTGGATGGAGTGCCGGCCTGCAAACTGAAAGGTTGTTGCTTCGATTCCCAGTCAGGGCAAGTGCCTGGGTTATGCGCCAGGTCCCCAGTTGGGGGCATGCGAGAGGCAGCCAGTTGACATATTACACACTGATATTTTTCTCCCTCTCTTTCCTTCCCTGTGAAAATAAATAAATGAAATCTCAAAAAAAATTAGACATTCCATTAGTCACAAAACTTAATCAATGAAGTTAAATACCAATGAGAGGTTTAGGAAATTCTCAAGGAAAGAACAATTATATGTAGACGATCTTTTGCCAGGCCTATGGAAATCTTCACCACACAGGGGACAGTCAAGTGCAGAGGTTAAGAGCCTGGCTAGCTCGAATCAGATAGATCTGCGTAGAAAGATGGCTTCTTCCACTTACTAACTAGCTTAACCTCCATGAGCATCTGTTTTCTCATCCTAAAGTGGAAGCAATCTTATTGCTCTTACATATGGGGCTTGTTAGACTCCATCTGTGTGAGTAGTAAAGGAGATGAGATTAGAAGAAAAATGTGCCAAATCTCCACTTCTATCATTCCTTCTCCTTCTCGTCTAAGGAGAAACTTCAGATTCTGGAGAGAATGCAGAGCGCCAGGAGAATAGCATAAAAAATTCCACAAAACTATGACTTTTTAGTTATAGTGAGAAAGTCTAGGGCAGGAACACGTTGAATATTGTCATTTTAAATATGGCTCTTCTTCCTCTCTGCTCATCCCTCCCTGTCAACCTCCCCCCAAAAAGGCATGAATACTATAAACCAAAATTTAGTTTCAGGACAGAAAAGGCAATGAATTTTATAGGTTAAGGTCTTCACAAACCTCATCAATGTGTCTACACAAGGTATAGTGCATTTTATTTGATGGAGATAAAGCTTTTCCTCGTTCAAAGCACCAAAGGGAAAACAAACAAAACACCATTAGTTTTTAGGTCTGTTTCTTAAACTCACGTATTTTTGGCTTGTCCATCTCGGAAACACATTTGTCCCACCAATGCAGCAGACTGGTCCCCCAAACACTGCAAGTGTAAATGACAATCAAGGACACTAAGACAACATTACTAACTTCCTTTTTAGACGGGCCATAGGATTTGTTTTTTTGTTTTTTATGTATCAAGGAATGGATTGATTTATGTGTGTGTGTTTTTTACATTGCCTTCATCTGGCCATTTTCCTAATTGTTAATACCCCTATGACATAATAGGTATGGGAAGGGAGTGGGAATGTTAGAATTACTTAATTCAAAGGATTCTCAACCCACACTAGGATAAGAGTTGGCCAATTTTGCTGCTCTTACTTCTTTTCCAGTTCAGGAAGGGGCAGATTAATTAAGACAAAGGAAGAAAGCCTTAACATGCAAGGGGTGAGGGTGGGGAGGTAGCAGGGAGATGTTAGGTGATGAAACTTACCCCAGATATTGGCACACCTTCCAAGGACCCAGCTTTCTAATACAAATTTAAAAAGGGTTATGAATAATCAGAAACCATTGGCTCTACTAACATAACTGCAATAGGAACGAACATGAATAGCAACATGCCAGAGCATGTGGGGCAGACAAGACAAAGCAAGTGTTTCAACTACATGAGTGGTTCAAAGACAGATATTAGAAGTATTCCTAAAGTGACAAGAAGAGACATGGCATTGGATAATGGACACAAAACACTGGGCTGGGAGTCAGGAGACGTGGGCTCTACTCCTGGTTAGTTAGTATTAAAGCCACTGAGCAGGCTGCTGAAACTTCTCTGTGCGATTTATTTATCTACAAAATTGAGCCTGGGCTACATGAGCGCCGAAGTCATTAGCTCTTTGCTATTATCGTCATTACTAAGAAGACATTAACACATTCTTTAAAATGAACATATAAATAGCTATATCAGCATGGCACTTACTTATTTTGGAAGGCTGCATTTTACCAACTATTCTTCCTACCCAAACTGCTCTTAAGATGAGAAACACGACAGTGTTCAGGTATTGGGTACTATTTGTTCATAGCTAACATCTTTCTTCAAGTTTAGATAAGCAAGAGCTAATTTATGTCATGAGTAGTGGTTTTTATTTTGATCAAGTATGGCCAACATGCTAGGAAGAAAAACGAGATATAAGTGGCTGACTGTGAAGTTCAACAAACTTTTTTTTTTTTAAAGAAACACACAAAGCAATTTGTCCTAAGGGAAAGGAATGTGATCCCTGAGGTAGGTGTGATGTACTAGGAAGTACACCAAATAAAAACTCTGGACCCACCCCTCAGCCTGTCATTTGTGGGCAGGTCTCCTGGTCGCTGGGAGCTTGGGGCCTCCTATCTGTTAGAGTGAGGGTAAGAATAGAAGCCACCTCACAAAGTTCTGAGGATAAGGAAACAATAGCATACACATGGAAACCCTTTACAGAATACAAAACACCCTCAGATAGTGAATATTATTTTCTTTCTTTCATGCTTTCTTGTTCATTCAAGACCTACTATTTTTAATTCCTGTATACATTCTTAGCAAACCTGAACCTGGATATTAAGTGAAAGATAAATGTCACAAAAGGAAACCTAGAGGCTGTCTAGCTCCGTATGTTTAAGCACTAAAAGCAGTCTTTGCTTATACTATTGATGTTATTTTCCAACTACCAGCAGGATCTACTATGTGAGGTCAGGCACGGAAAACGTTCCTTTTTTTGTCACAGGGAGGGATCTCTGGAAGAGTCTTGGGAACATCCTCTGGTGAAGCATGCAGAAAAAGTGACAGTGCATTTCCAACTAACTGGTCTGAAAGGTTGGTCAAAGTAGATGTTTAGGACATTGAAAAACTCCATCTAATTTCCCTGTTATGCTCAAGTCCAAAGCACATCACAAATGTACTTCGTAATGGGGACAACAGAATTTCTCATGCCAGGAAACTACCACAGACTTTTATTTTGAAACACCACTCTCAGTCTTATGGAAAAGTTAAAAACAAACAGATAAGATGAAACGTAAACAAAACCTACAGCTGCACTAGAGCTTATAATAATTTGAAGAGCCATGACTCTAGATCAATCTGTTTGGTAAATGGACTTCTGCTTGTTTCAAACTAAATGGAAATGCACTGTATCTTTTCCGAGTGAATGGGTAGAATAATTGGTGGGCAACCTACTCACCAGGCTATGAGAGATTTTCTATAGTCAGCAAGGGGGAAAAAGGGGGACAGAAGCATAATGTTTGAAATGCAAGAGAAAACTAGGCCAGTTAAATGCTTTTTCAACCATCCTCTGAAATGGTTTCACAAGAATTGTTTTATTTCTCTCACTCAGGTCAGTCTGCAGACAGCTATAAACTCATCAGAGCACTTTAACTGTAGATAAGCAGTTATCTGTTTCTTAAAAAGCTCCATGCTGCCTTAAAAGGCTTTATTATGAATGAAATATTCAAGAATTCTTGATCCAGATTTACCCAGAGCAAGTAGTGTTAAACTCAATTATTATTAACTCTATAAATAGAGTTTCTAATATTTGCCTTGAAATGCCTATATTTTTTTGCGATCTGAAGTTTTATCACAAATTCCAGATTTTGGTGTTCGAACATCAGTTCAAACCCTCCTAGAGCTTTTCATTCCTGATGTGCAATCAGAGATACTCAATGGTGCAAAGCACATGTTTTGCTGAAACTGCTTTTTCTCTGAGTTTCCATGAAAGCAACAGTAAAAACATCCATTATGGAACCCATTCTAATTAGCAACCACATATCAGAAGCAGACTCTTTGCTTTCAGGTCTTTGCTAAAATTTTGCTCAGGCTAACAACAGAAGTAATCTAAAACATGGTTTGGCCAGTAAAAGAAATTGCATATCAACTATATTTAAATAAAAAAAAATAAGAGAGAGATTCAACAGAGAAAAGAATACCACTAAAGTGTGATGAGACCTTCTTATAAATTAAAAGCAGACACCACAACTACTAAACAGTTATTTGGATAATAAAATAGCTCAAAATATTCCCATGCCACCCTCAGTAGTTAGATTATCCCAGTAATAATTCAAAAGTATAATACTCAAAGAAAAGCCAATTCAAGTTTATAAACTGTGAAATGAATTGGTAAGAACTCTACCATTTTTAAGTTATAAAACTATTGAAATACTAAATTATTACTTTACATATTACCAACTTTTATGAAGTCACAACTCTCAAACTCTTAAGTGTAACACAATTGACTTTTAAATTATGAAGAATAAAGTTTTTTTAAACAAAAATTTATATTTACCATTAAGCCATAAATCTCAGAAGAACTTCGGACATTTGGAAGAATTTTCATTGGAATTCCAAAAAATCTGAGAAAATAGACAAGACTGGGTATTTAACACTGTTCTAAGTATGTAAATATCTGAAAACATTCATATGCATTTAAAGGCAAAAAATGTAAAATAACAATAAATGTATATATTTGAGTATAAAATTAAATAGCAACAAATCAACACACTAGTAGAACACAATTCCATGACTAGATAGTTAACATTCTAATTTTACATAAATCAATCAATAAAAAAAAGTACACAGAAACCAAAGTACTTTGCTGAAGGAACCTAATCTTCCTTGAAATCAAGGCAATAATCAAGGCAATAATCCAGAATAATCAAGGCAATTCCTTAATTGGCCATGTTTATTGGGTATGTGTATGTAATAGTCTCTCTTACCACAATACACAACATAGACTTGTGTAATGTGGCTGAAATACCAACATTTAAAGTGTGCTGCTTCACTGATGTCTGCAAAGAATAAGATTCAGGTAACAAATAGGTAACATAATTTGTTGAACTATTCTTAGGGGCAAACACAACTCACTCGCAGAGCTCTTTATCCCATTGCAAAGAGTGAATGTTGAAGAGCATCGTCCTGCTTGCATTTGTTACATCTGTACAGTGGACGCCTCCATTGGTTCCTCCTGTCAAACTCTAAACAGGAGAAAAAGGACATGTTAAATTGCACTTACTTGCCATTTCACTCACATTTTGTCAAGGGCCATAACCAGAAGCACAGCATATAAACCAGGAGAGTGGCATGTTTTAATAACTTAGTTTTCTAATTTTCAGCAGTGTCCAATAGAAATATAATGTGAGCTACATTTGTAATGTAACATGTCTTAGTAGCTACATTTAAAAAAGTATAAAGTAGCAGCCCTGGCTGGTGTTGCTCAGTGGATGGAGCACCAGCCTGTGAACCAAAGCATCACAGGTTCAATTCCCAGTCAGGGCACATGCCTGGGTTGCAGGCCAGTTCCCCAGTAGGGGGCATGGGAGAGGCAACCACACATTGATGTTTCTCTCCCTCTCTTCCTGTCTCTCTAAAAATAAATAAACAAAATCTTTAAAAAAGTATAAAGAGGCAGGTGAAATCGATTTTAGTAACACTATAAACTTCATTTCAACCCAATATAGCCAAATATCCTTTCAACAGTGAGACATTTTACCCTTTTTTTGGTACTAACTCTTTGAAATGTAGTGTGTGTTTTATACTCACAGCACATCTTGATTCAGACTAGCCACATTTCACTTCAGACTAGCTACATTTCACAGCAAAAGTGGCTACCATATTATCAGCAATTTTCTAATGAACTGATAGTTAAAGAAAACATCAGTTTTGTTTTCATCTTCTTATCTTTGGAAAATGCAGACACTAAATCTGGCAAAGTGAAATACGTTGAAAGGTCTGCCTCTTCAGGGTCTTACTAAACCTTGGGTTGCTGCTGCTGTTTCTTTTTGATTTGTTTTGGTATAAGAGCTCTTATTGGACTGGGCCTGCAGAGTTTTACACAAAACCCTTTCTGATGTTAATACCCTTGGACCAGAATTGAAAACACTGTTGCCTACTTTTTAAAGTTTTTTAAAAATTATCAAAAATATTTATTGTTATTACTATTTGTTTTGTTTTATTTTTTTTTAAACGGCTGCTTTCTTTTTATGATGAAGCAATGAGGTAGGAAAGGAATAAAAGTGGAGAAAGCTCCCCTGCAGCTCACAGTTCCCACCTCATGCCTTATACCGCTTCCAGGCAATTGTCAAACTGTCAGAACTGTTTCAAAGGTGACTGACACATGTGAGAACTGCCATAAACACAAAGCACAGCCTGCTAACGGTGCCTTTCAAGACCTGCCGTGTGCATCTGGCTAGTAAGCTTAGGGACAGTACTCCCTTGAAGCTCCCTGAATATTACAAAATACTGAAGTATTTACAAGTGACAGTATATGTCTGGGATTTGATTTACAATGATCTGTGGGGAGAAAGAGTATGCGAGTGTAGTTGAAACCAGAGTGGCCAGAATTGATTGCTGTAGCTGGCTCATTGCTGTAGAGGTTTGTTACACTATTTCCTCTGCTTTTGGGTATATTTGAAAATAGTTATCATAAAAATGAGAGAGCCCTGGCTGGTGTGGCTCAGTGGATTGAGTGTGGGCTGTGAACCAAGTGGTGGCCGGTTCAATTCCCAGTCAGGGCACATGCCTGGGTTGTGGGCTGGGTCCCCAGTAGGGGGAGCTTGAGAGGCAACCACACATTGATGTTTCTCTCCCTCCCTTTCCCTCTCTCTAAAAATAAGTAAATAAAATATTTTTAAAAATTGAGGGTGGGGGGAGAGAGGGAGGGGGAGAGAGAGAGAGAGAGAGAGAGAGAGAGAGAGAGAGAGAGAGAGAGAGAGAGAGAGACTAGAGAGAGAAAGAGAGATCATGTACTTTAAAGACCTATCTGGGAAACATGTGAAATGTTAGCTTCCACTTATCCATGTTCAGCTTAGGCAAAAAGATTATGGATCAGAAATGTCCACTATGATTTTTCATATTATGGCTTAATTAAATAAGAAACAGCTAAAAAAGGTAGTCCAGGTGTTTTGTCATGTGAAATAGTTATTTCTTCTAAACGATGGCTAGTGGAAAACTTTATGATAGGCAAGAGAGAAAAGCTGCTTAAATTACCAAGTACTAATTACCTAAATTACTTCCTCTAAAGACAACAGATATGGTTTTGGTAAGCATCCTCCATTTTTACTGTAATAAGGTAAGAAAAAATATACAGGAAGTAAGTAAAAAATGCCCCCCTTTTTTAAAAGATTTTATTTATTTATCTTTAGAGGGGAAGGGAAGGTGAGAGGGAGAGAAATATCAATGTATGGTTGCCTCTCGTGTGTCCCATGATGGGAACTGGCCTGCAACCCAGGCATGTACCCTGACTGGGAATCAAACCACGATCCTTTGGTTCACAGGCCATGCTCAATCCACTGAGCCACTCCAGCCAGGGTTGTTCTGTTATTTCTTGAGTGGCTTTTCTGAATAATTCTGCCAACTAAAAAGTTTGAACTCTTAGTAGAAACCAGATAGCAGACAAGGCAGTCTAAAACTTTCAGAAAAAATTTCTCCACACACGCATTCTATTGAAACATACCCAAATAAGCCAGGAATCAATGGTCCCAAATAGAGCTCTATCTTCCTCAACAGCCTTTTGAACTTCTCTCACGTTGTCAAGAAGCCAACGAACTTTCACGGCACTGAAGTAAGTGCTAAGTGGAAGGCCTGTCTTGGACTAAAAACAATGGCAAATTAAATTCATAACAGTTTAAAATGGAACAAAACACCAAATGCAAACCCTCCACAAATCACAAAATATTCAGTGGCCCTAAAGGCAATCCCACGTTACGATGGATAAAAATATTTGCCCTATCTCATGGCACAGGAAAGTGCACTCATGAACAAAGATCAGTGTGATGTTTGCAGTTCAAAGAGCATCCACGTAGCAAAGTAAAGAGAAAATTATATGGCACAGCATCCCGTTATCTAGACTTTTATGATGACTTAGTATTCACCTAGACCAAAGCTCTCCTGTTTAGTTCAGATTCCATGAAAGTAATATTTAAACTATTGCGATCAGAGAGCACATCAAATTATAAACTAATGATCAAACCAGGAAAAATTTGTTTTAAAACATATAAGACCTAACATATATGTATGTGTATAAAATATATATTACAAATATATATTTTATACATTCATATTCAAATAATATAATGTAAAATCAGTGGAGAATAAAGTAGAGCTCAAAGACACACCAGACGAAAGCAAAACAGAGCTGCTCTATGTAAGAAAGTGGTTCTCTAAATTAGCAAATGGATTAAACAAAGGGAGGGTTGATTGAATAAAGATTAAAGTATAATAATAAACACATATGGGCTTATTAATCTTCCTTGAGAATGGATCACATCCAACTCTTGTTTTTGTTTGCATATTAAATACCAACATTTTTATAAGGGCTGACAAAAGTGGGTAAGAAAATACATGCATCGAAATAATGCAACTATCTTTCCCCTCCCCATCCCTAGTGTCCACATTTATCTCCTGACTACAGAAAGTAATTACTGTTTTCCTTCTTATCTCCTATGGATAGGAGATATGGATATGGATATCCATGTTTGGTATGGATATGTTTGGTAAGAAAACTCAAACCATGCCCTGGCTGGTGTGCCTCAGTAGATGGAGCGCCGACCTGCGAACCAGAGGGTTGCTGGTTCGATTCCCAGTCAGGGCACATGCCTGGGTTGCGGACCAGGGCCCCAGTAAGGGGCGTACGAGAGGCAGCCACACATTGATGTTTCTCTCCCTCTCTTTCTCCCTCCTTTCCCGTGTCTACAATATATAAGTAAAATCTGAGAAAAAATATAACTCGAAAAAAGGATTTAATACTTTAATGCAACTCGTTGGTTTTCTAGCTTTCTTTAAAAAGTACATCAATGAGCAAACATAATGACAAGAAATAATTGATTGGAATATTCTCCCACAACACTAATAGTGAGGTCGTATGCATTGTCTCATTTTCATGACTTAGGTAAAAAGTGTAAAAGTTGCCCCAAATGGCATAGAGAGAAAAACATGCATCCCTTGAAGCAAAGTATAGCTGGAGGTAGGGGTGAAGATTGGACAGGGTGAGAAAGAGAACGGAATACAAAATGGTAAGGGTATATTCAGGACTAGCCTGAAGTTATGTGGGCAGGTTGGGGAAGGGAATGCTTTGTTAAAGTGCTGTAATTAATAGGATTGGAACACCAGTTTCGAAACCGAGAACTAACTGTCATAAGAATCCCACTGAAAAATATAAAGGGGATAAACCAAACACCCGAACTTTGTTTGGATACTATGAGAATTTGGCCTTGCCTTTGCTAAGAAAAATACCTTTTGGTTTCCAAAATTCTTCCCCCCTTCATTTATCTGAAGGGACATATATATAAAGACTGAACACTAGGCAATTTTTTTATTATCCATTTTCATATGAAGAGAGAGGAAGTGTTCAATAAAGAGTTCAACAAAATGTCTTCTACTTTCTCTCCCTGAATCCAGATGCCTCAATACTCAAAAGCACCCAGAACTTTCTTTGATGGATAGTAAAAATCAAGAGGGACGGATCTGAAAATCAGAGTTCAATTATAGGAAGCAACCCACCCCTCAGCCTACAAACCTTGGAATATTATTCTTCCAGTCAACCACAAGGCAAGAAGACAGAAAAGACCTGAGTTGTCCCCAATTATCTGTGGAGAAATACTCTATGAATTGTATCAAATAACTGCTGTGTAATCAGATGTAGGGCCCAAACAGTCTTTTTGGTGAACTCTCTACGTTTTTTTTAATCTCTACATTTTTAAACAACCATTCTAACAGTATACTTTAGAAGAGCTCTCTTACCTTGACAAAGTTATTATTTCCTGGAATTCGTTTACTAAGGTTCTCAACGGTAGACTGGGTTCTTAGATCAAGCCACACTATAGACCAAAATATAATAATATATATATGAAAATCTTCATTAAAATAAAATTAGATCTTAATGAAATCACTGTCAAGGATAGGAGACTGATTAGTTTCTATAAGCAATTAAAATGCTATAGCTTTCAAAAGACAGAAATTAGAAAATTAGAAATGAATGGGCATATTGTTAGGAGAATAAATTTATGAGGGAGAATTTAAAGCTTTTATGCAAAATCACAGACCAAGTTAGAACAATACAAACCTTAGGATGCTTATTTTGTATCCATTTTATAGAAAAAAAACCCAAAAATATTTTGGACATAGAATTTCAAAGCATACATGAACGTGGAGAAAATGTAAATGCTAGGCAGTCTAGTCACCAGGGCGGAATGCACAGCCCAGAATCACCATACCATGTATAAAGTATGCATGTTTGAAAATTTGGGAGCAATCTGTTACATAGAGAACTTGATACTATTATTGAGGGGAAAAAATAAGATTTAGTCTCTCACGTATGACATGCTTTATTTACATTAAATTCTTTCAAAGTAGACAAGAACTTGGAATCATTAATAGAATTACTTCACCATTCTTTCTCTATGCTCGATTGTGAAAAACAAACATCTCCATTTTAACAAATCAACGTTATTTTTAACTAAATAACTATCGTCCACTTTCTGATCCCCTAGTAGAAAGTATTTGTGTTCTGCTCCATGACAAAGGCTTGAGGAAGAGAAAGCATTAAATGGTACACAAAGCAATTGTGAAAGGTAGCCAAGAGGATCCGTTGAGCTTTGTTTGCCAGATTTAAGTTTTGTACTTAACCTTTATAACTTTTAGCGCATTAGTGGTCACTAGGTATTGTTAGATACTGACTGTGCTCAGATGGCTCCTGAAAAGATTCAGGCCCACAGCCTATTTGAAGGACACCAGGGAAGACTATATAGGCCGGCCCACTACACCCGTGAATACCAACAGTTATTGTCTAGTTTGGGGCACCCTTAACTATACTATTTCTTTCCCTTAAATTAAAAACCAGTAAAATTCCTGTAGCAAAATTTCATCAGTTCTTTCTCATTACTTAAACTGCCATTTCCCTTGAGCGCTGTCTGTGCTTGATTTTGACAGTGGCTCCTACACATGAGATTTGAATCATGAACTTCAGGACACTCTATTGGTTTCCACAGATGTGCAAAGCAGCAAGAAAAGTCTTGTCACGACCAAGGAAATGGTAGGCAAAGAGGAAGATGACGGACATGCACAGCCTATAAGTGACATCTGCATTTGCCGTCCAGCATCCATTCATCTTGCTCCTGGGAGCAGTAGCTCCTATTCTCTTTAGGGAATCCATCCTCCTCCTCTCACCCTCAGCCACGTGGTTTGCCCGAGATTCAACCACACCCCTAGCACCCCCAGCTCCAGTATTCTGTCCTGACCCCAGCGGCAGCTTCAGGGGAGAGCATGGGGTCTAATCAGCTCAACTGAGATTTGTGCTCCGTGTGCAGGAGGCCTTCTTCTCAGCTCAGGCCAGTGGTGTGTGGCTGAGGCCTGCTGCCCTCATGAAGAGAGAACTGAATTGGCCACATTCAGAGCTGTCCCGGAAAAGACAGACTTGGAGGGATCCAGGTGACTTTCTGAGTCTGGAATAAATCAGCCCCTGAACTAAGCTACTCTTGGATCACTGGTTCCATGAGCCAAGGAATTCTTTTTTAAAAAAACATTCCTTTTAGTGTGGTTGAATTTTCTATTACTTGCACTGTGATTGACACAAGCCATTAGCAGCAGCATGGAGGAGTTGGCAAGATGTCCCATGTCCGGGGAACAAGGGCAGTCCACTTCGTACACAGTGCAAGTATTGTATGACTGTGACAAAAGCGGGCTTTCCTCATGGGGCAAGCAGATGTTAATGGCTTAACAGGAGTAATTGGGAAAAGTAGAGGAATTTGAGAGAAAAGTTTTACATCTGTGATGGGTAGAATTAACAAGCCCATCTCAACCTTTGGTTTTTCAAACTACAGTGGGTTAGGGGTTTCAAAGCAACTTAGTGAGTTTCTATGTCCTACTTTGAAAAAATAAAAAAGCATGGATTAGAATGGAAAAATATCAGAGTTCACGGAACTTGGCAAGATAGTATTGACTGGTGAGACTTTTTAGTTCTGTGGGTTTGCTGAATCATGATGCAAAATATATTTCTTACCAAGGGAAATGAACAAGAGACATGAAAGCCATCGCTCTAGGCCACTTGTTTAATGATTCAAAGCCTTCTAGACCAGCCTTCTTCTATATTTTAATGGACATAACAATCACTAGGGAGCTTAAAGATGATCCTCCATTCCCAGAAATTCTAGGATTGGTCTGGGGAGGGGGCCCAGAAATATACCTTTTAAATACACCTCTTTAAGAAACACTGCTCGACTCCAGAGTAGTTGTTCTTACCAGAAAGCACACCCAGAACCACCTGGAAAAGTTTGAAATCACACATCTCAGGCCCTACCTTGCAGGATTCTGGCTGCAGGTCTAGGTAAGGAAGGCCTGAGTCTCTCTACTTTTGTTATAAACATCCCAGGTTCTTCAGCATTATACGAGAACTTGAGAACCTCTTTTCTAGGGCATGTTCTTTAGGATACTGGATTTCTTCCAATCATTTATTAAGAAAACAAAACTAAAGGCAAACGGACGACCGGATAAATAGTTCCCTGAGTCTCAGTGGCTCTGTGACTCTGTTGCTCCTTGACAAGGGCCACTTAAGTAACTGGGCACTGTACTCCTCACTTGAAAGCTTGGAAGTAGCCACAGTGGTATCCAAAGAATTAATCCCTCACCAGAAAGACTCAAAGCACTTGGTGTGAAATGAAATCAGGAGACCAAAGTTCTGTATTCTGGCTTTGCCACCAACAAGCTATGTGACTCCAGCAAGTCATTGTACTCTTTGAGGCCTGGATTTCCTGAATAGGAAATAAGGCAGTTGAACTAGATGCTCTCTAAAGTTTCTCTCCTTCCGTTAGTCCACAATCACAGAGGGCTGGCATAATATTTACTTTTTTAAAATGGTCCACAAGTTTAAGACAATTAGAATACATACAATTAATTAGTAAGACTGCCAAAGAGAAAAAAAAAATGTCAGTGGCTGGTATACGACCAAGCGATTCACAAAATGCTCAAAATTAATTAAATTAAGAACACGAAAAAATTAGACAACTCATTAAAGAAGCTGAGACGGCAGAATTAGATGTGCAGAATAAGAGACCAAAAGCCAAAGAGAAGACCCCAAGCTGGAAAACTAGGCCCCTTTGGAGGTAATTTCTGAGAACAATCAGAAGAACTGCCAGATCCAGATCCAGCGGCAGTGGTCAATTTCCCCCAGCACGTCCGAATTGGAAGGCTGGGAAGTGAGCGAGAGCCAGTGCACCAATACCTGAGGAAGGGCCAGCAGCTGGAACTGAAGAGCCAGAGGGAACAACGGCAACTGGATCTGAAGGGCCAGGAGAAACTGGAGCAGCTGGAGCATTAGGAGAAATAATGGCAATTCATGCTAGAGACGGCCAGATTCAAGGTTTGTGTTCCCTTGTTGATCACTTAGGAAATGGTAGCTCACTCACTTGGGCAATTGCATCACAATGAACATTTCTTTTTCTACACATTTAAGCATAGAAAAGGAAGAGACGTGGAGTAGAAGGGGAACAAAAGCAGTCCAGTCAGAGTCTCTGGTTCAATATTATTTTCATTTGAACGGAGACCAGGTATGGACCTGATTTTTTGTTCAGGATGCCTCTTCCCTACCTGGCCACATGTCTGCGACCTAGTTAGAAAAAGTGGCTCAGATGGTTATTGGCTGCTCACTCAACCACTGAATTGAAAGGCTGCATGATATAGTGAGTGAGCACATTCACGGGGATGGGG
>PVKM010022314.1:0-21927 GCA_004027735.1 Carollia perspicillata
CCAAACTGAGTAAACAAGAGAAGTAAAACACGACTGTTCAAGTGAATTTCAAGGGGAGAATCTCATTGTATCTGGTAATTTTTAGCTGTTGGGCGATTGCTATAGCATAAGACTGGGGATCTTACTTAGAACTCCCCGAGCTCTCACAGGAGAATAGCTCACGATCCCTTAGTCAATAGTCCTCTCGGCTCCCCACCTGGACCACGGGTACACATTGCTACTAATATGAAAAGTAGCTCCATCACATCTTGGTGTGTGTAATTTCTTCTGGGACTTATGACTTGGTGCTTATATTTGAGACCACACACTTTACCACCCTCTGTCCACAGTATCTTAACATGTGTAGCATATTTCTCTTGATACCTCAGTTTCAGCTTCTCTGAAGCAACTATGAAATATCACCTTGGACCCCGTAATGCATTTTGGGTCCATTACCTGAGCCTTATTTTAAGTGAGATAATCACAAACATAACTGCAAAATAATCAAAATCCACTTAGTTATTTTAAGATGCAGTAACATATAAACACAGGCCAATCTTGATCTGCCTGCAAAGATGTGTGGCCTAGTTAAGTGCTAATTCTTAAAACTCCTCTTCAATGAAAATGGTCTTGCTTTCCAGAAAGATCCAGGTTTTCTAAGGTCATTAACAGAGAGACATGGTCTACTGTCTCACCCCTGGGTTTGGACATGTCATTAATGCAGTACTTACTATCTTAAATCATACCACAGAGGTCTTCTACCAGCAATAGACTAACAATATCAATTATCCAACTTTACAGATTCCCAATACTCAGTTTAAGTTACAAGAAGAATCATCTGTTAATTCTAATATGAGTATTTGATATCATGGACTTATTTTTCTTAATAAAATGAAAATATAAATGGAAGCAATAATAAATTTTCACATCATATTATTCTTGGTAATAAAACATACAACTGGCATTCATTTATGAATTCATAAATTGGTTAAAATCATACACCTAACCAACCACATTTTATAACGTAAATTACATTATAAACTATAACAATGGTGTTTTACAAAACTATATTGTGCTACATAGGTTAGATTTTATTAGTTTCAAGTGAGTTTTTTCCTAACGATAAACTGAGATATTATGTCCACATTGGCAGTAAGTGTAAACCTTGGGGACAGCCTCTTCAGCACATAGCTGGCTGATGAGCATACTTTCTGGGAACTTTTCCCTGAAGATTCACAGCAGAAGCAGTGGGGTGTCAGGAGGTGGCATTTATGGGCACGAGCATGCGAGGACTTGCACGCTGGGGATCCGAGCAGGAGCTGCTTTTGCCAGTAGCACTAACACTTTCATAACTTTTACCATGGATGAATTGGTAACGTCATTGCTTAAATTTTTGGTGATAAACTTCTCCACTCTTGGCAGACAGCAACACCTTGCTTTCCTCCATAAGTTACTCTAACCATTCAATAAGAAGACAGTGGTTTACCCAAAACGTGTTCATGCAAAGAAACAGTCCCAGAGCACTGTTTTTAGAATCTTTAGATCTACAAGATCCAAAGATTAAAGAATGGCGCTGAACTGTACATGTATGGTTTAGTTTGCACATGAATTTATCAAAAGTATTTGTTTCTACTTAAAATTTATTTTCCAGCACATAAAAGTTAAGAGACAGTTAGGTTGAAATGTCATATAGTTGTAAGTATTATCTTAAATCTACTATTATAAATATTCTTGCACCGAAGGATAAAAATACAATAGAAAGATTACTATAGTTTTTCATATGTCAGCAGTCGCAATATTAGTGGAAATGAAAGGGAAACCCAGTGTATGTCCGCAATTCCGAACTGTGCTCACTTAGACTCACTGCACAGCTTCTCATCTCCCATTAGGGAAGGCACTAGATACAGCTCGACTTCACCACTTTCTGAAGCAGATATGGAAGTTAAGTAGATTTTAATGTAACATTTCCACGCACATATTTGTGTTAATTATATCTGACCCTTTAAAGTTACTTTAAATAATGATTATCTTTTAAATCATAATACATTTAAATAGCCCTCATCAAACAAAAAATACAAGAATGACTTCACCTGTTTAAGTTAAACATCGTGTTTCACCTTGACTTATGTTTTTCTTATACATTTACATAAGTACTTAAAACTTGAAAGAATACCTGTGTTTTAAAACAGCATTACATTTAAAATTATTAGACAATATCCTAGAAGATCCAAAAATGATAGGTATATCAAGATAATGTTTTTAAAATATATTATAGTGACAAACATTTAAAAAGCTGAGAGCCAGTCCTTTTCATTTCCATTTACTCTCCACTTCCATCTCCCTGCTCAGGAAATATTTCTTTAACTAGTGGCTCAATGGCGCAGCCTATGTGCAGAAAAGTATAATACAACCTTAACTGCTGAGCAAAGTAGTCAGTTGTGTAAGTTATAAACAGGGCTTAAAATTATAACACGGTTTTAAAAAATAAGAGGTATATATGAAAGAATGCGGTTCCTATTGCATCGTGGCTTTCACTGCTTTTTCGCAAAACTACTTAAAATTTAGAGTAAATACAAATAAAACATAAGTAAAAATGTCTGTTTTCATTCAACATGAAGCATTACAGTATTTAATTGGTTTTAAATAGCCTCTGAATAAATTTGAAATTCTTCTATTCTCTCCATTGCCCAGAATCTGAAGAAGCATGGTGTTTTGTGGCTGAGTTAATATTTTTATAGCTGTTTCCTCTCAGGTTAACAAAGGACACTGTGATTTGTCATCTCTTCAAACTAGTCTTTCCCCCAAAGACACAAAATACGTACATCACAAATTTTAAATCAGGAACATTATTGCAATTTAACAGTTGCATCAGGTTAATTAAACAGAGGCCCATTGTTTTACGGTGAAAGGAAGGAGAAATAAAACCTGTTCTGCTGCCTCAAGTATGAACTTGATAAATACATTTCCTTCCATAAATCTCCTTCAGTCAACACATCCTATGGGTCTCCAGTTAAATATAAGGGGAGGGGGGCGATTTCCTTTTAAGGCTGCACATAATGATCATCTCTCACACATTTTTAATTTAACACACAATAAGGAAAATATATATTAATATGTATATAAATATATACGCATTGAAAATTTAAACTAGTTCATCTCCTAAAAAATAAGGAAAGAAACAACCATTGACAAAGAACCACAGCTACTAGTAAATTCTGAGCAAAATCAATGAAACCATTTTTTAGACACGTAACGAAAGCCAGCATTCCACTGTACACAATTAACTTTCCAGTTATTTTTGTGTGTGTGTGTCTCCTTTAAAAAGCCCAGAGCCATCCTATAGGGAAGTCCTTTCCATATCCCTCCCGACTTCTCTCCCTTCATGCAGAGCTGGCTGCTAATCCTAACAGAGAAAAGAGGGAGTTCAAAATTTGCACTCATTCTTCCTCTGTATTATTTTTTAAAAAGAGGGAAAAAAAGAGTGACCCTGTAAATTTACTCAAGCTGTTTAAACATGGACGAAGTGCAGTAACTCACACAGCCTCTGTGGCAAGGCGGGTGCAATCAGAAAAAACTGTTTTAGTGACACTACAACTTAACCATCTTAACTTCACAATACGCGACTTTTTTGAAAAGTACTTCAATCACACAGCAGAGGTCTGATCAATTTGACATTGACTATAGAAAACTAAACTCACAGGGAAGACAAACACAACGCACTGAAAAATTATTTCTCTTTGGTTCCCTATTACTTCATTTTTTTTCTTTCTATTGCTTTTGGTATAGAGAAATCAACAAAGTGTTGAACACAAATGAAAACAAAAGACATTCAAATGTTTATTTTTCCAGTCACTGCGAAATGATTTAATTCTGAAAGCTCTTTTCATTCCATAAAAGTTGTGGTTGCGCTTACTTTTTTTTTCCTCCCTCAAGGTCAGATTTGTCAATTAAAAAAGAAAACAAACTAGTTTCCAGAAGAAATTGAGATTTTTCAACTCTTTGTTAGTTAACAAACCAAAAGTTTGACAATTTTAAGTATTTTAGTATTTTATTCACCTAAGGCTTTAAAAAAAACTTTATGATGTCTAATGTTTTAAAACCACTGTAAATGTATTGACAGTTTACAAAGCTAAAACACTAAATTTGAGAACTGAAGTGATATCTTACATCTTGCCACAGAAAAGAAATCTTTTTGTCCCCAAACCATTCACAGGTATTCTTATGCAGAATAGCCAGTTCATGTCCAAGGGATTATTCTGCTTTGAAATAGGGATATGTATATCCTAAGAATAACCCCATGGAACAAATTAAAATTAAATTTGCCAGTAGTTTCTACTTCAGCAATTGCTAAACTTTAATTGTGTAAAAATATAGTGGTGCTAATTTGACATTAATAAATTAAGACCATTAGAGACAGTCTTTCATTGTTGTCCTCCAACCATCGCCAATGACACTGTTTTCTGTTTGCATTTCCTGAAGCGTGCTAATGTATCTTTGTTTAGGCTCGCAAGTCGAATTGGTCAATGTAAACACGGTCAATGAAACATCAGGACTGGAAAACAAGTCTACTGAGAGGACCAATGGGCAGGCCATTTGGTCTACTGCCAAGTATGCAATAAGGCTACAGCACTGAAAGGCTACTTAAAAAATTTTTTTAGAAGATGAATAAATTACTCTTTAAAAAAATTCTCCAAATTCTTTGTTTTGCATACAAAGTCCACCACAGATGAAGGTGGTCTGCAAGTTGAACTTAGTGCAATGTGGGTTCTAGTCTTTGTCTGCCGTCTTAACTGGGGATTGTACCTTAGCTACCGTAGTTCAAGCGTAAAAACACTTTGTCTGTAATACTATATACTGTTGCCAGTGACCCTCTAAATCCTTGAACCAACTGTGTCTTCTGGTGTCACAGAAGATAATGCCAATTTATTGCAATGTGTGGCTTTTTTAACTGATTAAAATTAAGCTGGAAACACGTGACAATGGAATTAGCACATTTAGAGAGTCTGTTTTCCCACATCCCATTTTGCGCTAGTGTGGCTGGTCCCTGCAACTCGACGCGGGTGCAATTTTAATGACTTTGCTGGGTTTTGATGTTCTTATGGAAAAAAGCACGGCGTGGTGTTTGTGGAGAAGGTAGATACGGGGGCTGGAGAGCTGTGATTGGGGACGCGGTGACATCGTCTCTGTGTTCCGATAGGATCGGTGTCATTTTCCCCTCAGCGATAAGACACCTCCACCAACAGTGCCCGATTAGGGGGAATTTTATTATAAAATTCACTTTTATCGAATGAGGATAGAGAGATAAACAGTTCAGCCTCAGGGAAGGAATAGGAACAGAATCTCTCCCCACTTTACAAATTCCAGCTTTCCCCTCTTCTCTCTCTTTTCCTCCCTCAAAAAGATGATTGTGTTTTAGTTACTATGAATGGTGCAAAAAAGCTCCCTGCAACATGTGATGGTTATGATAAAACTACCCGAATCAAGAGACACTTAGATGTTCTTACAAAAAAGAAAATCTATTTTATATACTTATGGATACGTACGTGCGTGTACATGCATGTACATTTTAAAAAATAAACCTGCATTCTCAATCCTTCTATTTCTGGAAGTTACCTGGTATTTGTCCCTTAGGAAGATATGACATCCTAAAAGAAAATCAGACTGAGGTAATATTGACTCAGTTATTCCAAATATACTCGCACGTCACACTTGTCTTCAGAAATAAACACTGTCGAGAGGAGCTGTGAGCTAAACATAAAGAAACAGAACATCGTGGCCCTCTAATTCTTGAACACACACGAATGCCTCCAGGAAGAACATGAAAAAAATGAGGACTGTCGTTAAATACTAAAACGTCGTCGCTTTTGAATTTTGGTAGTTTAATGATGTTACTTTAAACCTCCAGTGTCATAAGTTACATCTGCTTACTTGTGATAAATCAGGAGCAGTCTGTGTGACAACTACTTTAAAGGTCATTTGAGAAGCAGAAAATGAGCATTTGACATTATTTATTTTAAACGAATTTCTTTTCCTGAAGAAAAGTTTATCCGGTGACTCCAAATACTTCTACTTTTATGAATGATAAAAAAGTAGTGTCTGGGGAGCTAAGAGTGTCTAGTGGAATTAGTCAATTCTGATGCATCATAGAGTTCGATGATAGATTTTTTTTTCTTAATTTTGGAGGGTGGAATGTTGATGATAAAAGCGACTCAAAAACTATTTACTAATGGAAAATATTTCTGAGAGGGAAATAAGGGACAGTGCGTTTCTATGTATCCCTAAATTCTCTCTTTAAAAGATGTTTTTCCAAGCATGCTTTTTCAAAAGCTGATTCTAAGCATTGGCGTGCGATTCCCTGTATTATTCAAATAGAAATTTTTGGTTATCCATGATCAGAGAACCATGTTATAATATCTTATTCCCCTTTGAGTTTAGCTTCTACATTAAATAAATTTTCCAAAGTCACTACTATGAACTGAGATGCTTACAGCTTAATGTTGAATTATTTCAATATTTGTGTATTCTTATAAGCAACAAAAGAGAAATGGTTATGTGTTTTACTCATCACATAATAAAGTGGAAAACTGAGGTTTACACAATGGCAAAGCCACTGTTAGCAAATGCCTCTCAGTCCGACCATTTCTTTCTACACTCCTTGTTTCAGAATTTCTGTGAAACAAACATTATACCCAAACTCACGTTAAGGCAATGTTATTATACAGCGACCTAATTTTCACTATTAATTTTATAGCCTAAAGACAATTACCCAAGTAAACTTATGAAGTTATAATTGGTAAATGGTGGAGAAAAACAAAGCTCAACAACTACAGTTAAGCATTTAAATTAAAAAGGGAATCCAGACTCATTATTGGCTTAAAATCTTTACCACCAACTGCTTATTAACAAGTATACACCAGCTGCACAGTGAACCAGCTTAAGGAAAGTATACTTTTCTTAATTATCACTTTGCTGGGCAAAATGTAATATTCTTTTTTAAAAAAAGCCACACACAATGGTATTTTTGAGAGAACTACTTGAATGTACTGAAAATTTCAACACAATAAGAGACAGATAAAGCCAAATCCTACAATTTCACAAAGCCACCATACATCTTCTTAAAAGCGGGCTGGGAAATGGCTATACTTACTGCAAGGCTAAAGGTTAGTGAGAAACTTTTGGAAGTTAGCACTTTTCTTTGTAATCAAGGAACAGAACTGCAGATTTCTCTCACTCCTTCAATAAAATGCCCCTCAGGAAGCTTACATTCTTCTGGGAAAAACAAGCAAAACCCGACTGATGGATCACTGTCAGTTACGGATCGATGCAATGAGGGAGGGGCCTGCTGAGGTAGGAGAGAAAAGCTGCTTGAAATGGAGCGGTCATGAGAGTCTTCTCTGAAAAAGCAACATTAAACCAGAAACTGAAATTATGAGAAGCTTCACCAAGTTCCTAGCACAGGACAGGGATACACGTGTCCAACATGGGGACGCATTGATATACATGCGTTTTGAAAGGCATTTCTGGAAAGGTGCATGCTAATTTTTTCTCATGAGAATGAGTATGCCAAAGACCTCATTGAGATGAAGATAAACCCAGTAATAAAATGTCGTAATGCAAAGAGTCCTGAGTAGAAAATTTGTACAGATCACTTAATTTCTAAACATCGCCGACCTTGATCTCTCTAACAGCTCAGAAAGCACCTCAGCGCCATCCGCTCTTTGGAACGGAGTCATCTTTGAAATGACCTTGTCTGGGCTGGACAGAACCAATGACAGACTAGTTCTGACTGCGTCCTACAGCGGGATACATCCTTCCAGGAGGCCACGAGCACGTTCACGCACAGGAGCCCGACACAGGCCTACTTGTCAGTGTGTCGGCTCCGGCCAACCGGCTGTGCAAAGTGGAATACCCTTTCCGTTTTGGACATCGAGACTAGTTCCATCTTCACCTCCTAAAATGTTTGGTTTTCTCCCAGAACACCTAACAAAGGTACCCAAGTCTGGGAGCTTGAATGCCTCTCTGTCCTGCGACAAGCAACAGCAAGAAGGGCTGTGTGGGTCCGTGTGTTCAGAATTCACATGCTATGGGAATAGGCGGAGCCCTCTGCGAGAGGGCTGCACGAGTGGGTAGCGGGAAAGGGGTGGCGTGAAGGGACGGATGGCTGATGAGGAAATAATCCAACGTGGCTGTGCGGGATGGCAGCTCGGCGGGGCGCAGGTAGGGAGAGGGCAGGTGAGGAAGGGCTCCTTTCTGTTGTTGCATTTGAAGTGGGAAGGAGGCCTGCAGTGAGCAAACTTCAGATGTGAAGAACAAAAGGCCAGGTTTTCCCCCTGCACCGTCACTCTACCTTTTTCTAAATACTGAATGGATGATGAGGTCTCAAGCTGAAGCCCCACAGAATTCCATTTGACAGCCCATGTTTATTAGTCGGGCTTACCTTCCAGGTGTATGAGGCAAGGCCTTCCTTAATGCGTACAAAACAATTAAATGGAGGACTGCTGACAGTCTGTGGTTGGGGAACCTTTAGAAGTATCTCTGCTCTCTACAACCGAACCAGGGTACATCAGAATAACCAGCATCTGCTGTCTGTTCATCCAACATCTTAAATCATTAAAAAAATAAAACCTCGTGGCTGATAAACATTACTATCACTAAGGTCAATTTAAACATTTCACTCCTGTTCCTCTAAGTGAATAATTTGGAGGGGAAGGTAGTTCCTACGCTGATGGTGGATCTGAGGTTGCCAGTCACGGCAGCACTTAAGCGCCCATTGGCACAGCAAGATTCAAAGCCCTGGTAAGCTTCAAAGAAACACTTTTTTTTTCTTCTTCTAGAACTCTTTGCTTTCTAGTAAAGCTGCAACCACAATGTTCTCTCTCTTAATGCCACCATAGAAAATCAAAACACTTTAAAACAAATTGATGTAGTCTTTAATACAGTCACCGCATCATCACAGGGCCCTTGCACCCTGCGTGGCGACAACCGTAGGGATGCACACCACACATCTCTCTCTTTGTTGCCTGCTTCAATGCTTCAAGAAAAATGGAGAGGGAGAGTGTGTGTGCATCTCTCAACTGAGATATGGGCACCTTTGATTGACAAGACCTAATCAGCTTATCTCCACACTAATAAAGTTGGGGCCTGGGGAGCTGGTATATGCCCAGCACTGAGTGAACTTTTCCTAGCCCGACCTCGCAGGCCAGGTCTCAGGCTCTGCTTCTCAAACTGGTTCAGATTAGTTCTTAGTGGGTTATTTTCATCTTGATAAACCTTCGTAGTCTGGTTCTGAACTATTATTTATTTCTTTTAGGTTGCTATTTATTAAAGGAGATGGGATTTAAAAAAAAAATAAAGGATGACAGGATCCTCTGCGCATTGAGTAACAAAGAGGTCCCATTAATGATTTCTGCTGCACGACAGTATTGGACCTCCAATTCCTTGTGACGGAGCCCCAAAGCTGACACAGACATAATCTGTATCCACCATTCCAATACCTTGGGTCTCCAACTTGCTCCTATCAGACACCTGATGGGTCCTGACTGATTGGTGGGAAAGAACATAAGGGCAGGAAACACACAGGAACGCGATATGGGGGTGGGGGTGTACACACCCATGCACGTATACACACATACACATATTTTCTTCTTCAGGTTTACATGTAGAAGGCCCTTACAAGCAAAGGTTTTTCTATATAGCTCAAGACCAAATGTCGTTGTTCTTATCTGTCTGTTTTTGCAATGTAAAGACCAAATTCAAGAGCTGAGGTGTAAATAAAGTTATTTAAAGGACCAGATACTTCTTCAACTATACAATGGAGACCTGGAATAGAAATCCCTCTTTGCACGTGCCAAGGTGAGAGTAAAATACACAGTGGACATTCTGATCTTGACTTCCACATGTAATGATCTAAAGAGAGACATGGGCTCGCTGGACAACGCGAGCTTTGTAGACAGAACTCCAGTGTAGGGAGACTTTGTGAGGTGATAACAATTGTCCAAACATGGAAGATACAGGAATGAATAAAGTTGTGTGTATCTATATAAATTTGTACCTTTTACCACACATAAATGGTCATTAAAACCAGCAATGATGCTTTCAAACTGCAATATACCCTAAGCATTATAATTACCTGAATAAAACCAGACAATGTTAAATGTATCCCCCAAATGCAGTTTTCTATAGATTACAGGAAATCTTGAGCAATATTTTTCATTCAGATTGTAGTCTTCATGCTGTAATTGCTTTAAACAAAGCCCACTCCAACCTGATCACTCAGTATTATCTTCACTGCTGAACATCGGAAGATGATTTTGCAATAACATTTAATTTTCAGAGCTTATTTTCCACTAATCTCCCAGCAGAGGAAAAATGAAACACGCCAAGGTACGCACTCTATCTCAGCTACGGCCCTAATGGCATTTTTAAAAAAAAATTCTGGAATAGTAGATCCCCGAACATATCAATTTTATCATTAAAATGCTGTCATGTTTTAATTGTCATACCTTTGTAGCCTAGCAAAAGAAGAAAGCAGGCTATTAGGAAGGTATGAAAATAAGCCTCTTCTGGTGATACAGTTATCCTGGGGTAAGCATTTTTTCCATAAGAGAGAAAATACTTAATATAAAAACATGGGGCTAGTCAAAGTATTTTATTTCAGACTATTAATACACCAGTAATGGTCAACAGTATTTGAAAGTTTTAAATAAAAAGTCAGTCAAATAGCAATAAATAGGGACTAGACATTAAATTCAGCTTTCCGTCTACAATGGCAAAGTCAGGTTCATCACCTCCAAGGCTCATTCCAGCTCTGAAATTTTAAAACTTAAATACACAGAAGCTGGACAAATTTTGGAAGAGTAAATTAATAGGAGGTCTATTTCTATAGGTCATTTGGCCTCTATCATTTGTGCCCTAGAAAGCATTCATCTTTTGAAAAAAGAAAGCTTGCTTTAAAAAAATACATTGAGGACTCCACGACAATGAACTAATAAGATATAAACCAATCCTATAGTTCAAAAATGAAATAGCTTCATTTAGGCACTGGTGCAAAATATTGAAGGACTTCTCATTATAACTCAAATTCCTCATCAAAATGGTTATGTATTTTCAAAAAAAGATGAATGACCATTAATGGGTTGTGGGATTAGTGCTTTGAGCCCGGACTGAATAAAACTACCACTTCCTAAACTGTATTAAAATCGCTCTGTCTCTTTTTAAAGTTATGTCACAACAAGGCCAAAGCGATACTGAATCATTTATGAGGTTTTTAAGAGTTGAAATATCAGAGACATATATGTGCAGAAGTATTGTACTGACATTTGAATTTCAGGAATAGGCAATTCTGAGACATTTCAAGTTATGCAAAACTTGACATTTCCACGTTAATACACAAAACAATGATGATGTGAAAAGCCACTTCTCTACCAATTCTTAAAACTTTATACGCATAGGCCTCTAAAATTCAAACCCACAAAAGAAGTCCTTACCTAAAAGATTTGATGTTTATTCATATAAAAAGTACATGCTGAACAGTCATCTGTTTGCAAACAGATGCATTTTTTTTCATTTGTATATGGAAAAAGCAAAAAGCATTTTAATTGCTTTGTAGAATACTTATTTCCAATTTACCTTTCTTTTCATTTCTCATGGGTGTGTGTGAGAATATTCCTGCCATGAGCCACAGATTATTTAAGATTGTTTCTTGAATGTTAAAAATGATACTGGATAAAATATAATTAAGTATATTTCACTTTCCTGGACAGCATGAATCTCAACCAGCTGTAATTTTATATGAAACTACAATGAACTAACTCATGAATGACTACCATGTCCAACGATTATCTTCTTAAACACCAAAACTACAATGTTTTGACATTATGATCTCTTGATAGAAACAGTAAAGGCATTTTTTAAAGGCTAAAATAAGTAGCGTAATAATGAAAAACAAAATGTATAACATTTTCAAGCTGCGAATTAACAAGCAGATATTGACTTTTCTTTGAGGTCAATAACAGCTCTTATTGATCTAAAAAGTTAATACCTACTAAGGTCAATATAAGATCTCAAGGGTCACCAAATCTGGATTCGAACTTCCATTTCCTTTCACATATAAATATTGCTGAAATGTGTACAACTGTGTTTGGAGAAATCAGGAAAATGTCATTACGATGGCAGAATAATCCAAATAATGACGCCAAGGAAGTTAAAAACAGAGAGAGCTCTAAAATGCTGTTAGAATTCTCAGGGACATTGGCCACTAGACATAAATCCTAGTAGTATTACACAATTTGGGCAGTTAAATAAGGAGAAACAATTTACAATAGCCAAGTGCTGGAAGCAACCTAGGTGCCCATCAGTAAATGAATGGATCAAAAAAACTATGGTACATTTACACAATGGAATTCTATGCGGCAGAAAGAAAGAAGGAGCTCCTACCCTATGCAACAGCATGGATGGAACTGGAAAGCATTATGCTAAGCTAAATAAGCCAGGTGGTGAAAGACAAATACCATATGATCTCACTTTTTGACAGGAACCTAAACAACAAGACAAACAAGCAAGCAAAATATAACCAAAGACATTGAAATAGAAAACAGACTGACAGTAACCAGAGGGGAGAGGGGAGGGAATTTCAGGGGAAAAGGGGAAGGGGTCACAGGAACAAATATAAAGGACACATGGACAAAAACTAAGAGGGGCAGAAATGGGAGGGAGGAGGGGAGCACTAGGGGGGTGGACTGGGATGGGAGTAAAAGACAGAAAACTGTACTTGAACAACAACTAAAATAAAAATTAAAAAAATAAGGAGAAACAAAAATAATTAAAAATTTTGTTTTCAATTACAAGTGTTTTGTCTCTTCATGGTATTGACATATAGAATCTCTCTTTTGCTGTATGTATTCTAAAATATAATGTGGAATAATCTTTCAAAATAGACTTTAGGAACTTTTAAATGTAGAGAAAAATTCTTTTTTAAGTTTAAAATTAAAGTGTCATTTTGGGAAATTTGGAAGAACCGAAAAATTATAATCACCACATTCTTACAAAACCATGTCTACCATTATCATACAGTCTTGTAATTTTCTAGACTGAAAAAAATATTGACTATTGATTATCATTCTCCTAATAAGTAAAATGGTCTGCTCATTCTTTTTTGGTTTGGGATTTTATGTTTTAATTATTTAATTATTTAATTAAATTTATTAGGGTGACATCGGATGGGTCACATGAACATTGGATCCATGTCCCCATATATATATCTATTATTCCCTGGAGACCTAAAATGAGTGACTTATTCATGTAATCCTTTCCATAGCCACATAAATGTTCATATTGTTCTTGTGGAATTACTGGAAGCGCAGAGAGTGGGAGAGGAAAGAAAGAGGGAGCAGAGGCTCCTGGAGCATTTCCTCGGACCCAAACCTGGGCAAACTGCTTTAAATAGACACTCGTCCTGTTAAAGTTCCCGGAAGGGCCAAATTACCTACAGCGATAACATAAAAGTTGGAGAGACCACATCTGCAAGAATGACAATATTACCCTATGGGCATTCAATAAATAGGAAGATACTGTGATTGCAATGTACTTTTTAAAAAATAAACTGGTTTTAGATTTACAGAAAAATTATAATAGTACAGAGAGTTCCCACATACTTAACACTCTTTGCCCTATTTTTTGTATCTTATATGCCTATGGGACACTTGTCACAGTTAATGAACCAATAGTGATACTTATTGTGAACTGAAGTCCCTGTTGTATTCACATGTCCTTAGTTTTTGCAAAATGTTCTCAGACACTTTGTCTAGTGTTTCAGGGTCCCATCCAGGACACCACATCACAGTTGGTCACCGTGTCTCCTTGGGTCCGTCTTGGCTATGACGGTTTGCAATGTTCTTGAAGCACATAGTTTAGATGTGGTATAAATAAATTTGCTGACTTGTATCTATCGTCAACACTTAGATAAAAACATGTGCAGCAGAATAATCTTTTGTTACAGACCTAAGGAATATAAATTTCAGACATGAATAGAGATAAATGGTGGAGAAGAAAGCAGATGATACTGACTTTGTAATGTGTCCACTAACAGAGTATAGATAAGGAAGTCTCACTTGTCATAAATTCTGAAAGATTACAATGACTGACCCACCTGTGTCGTCTGCTCCCCCACCTCTCCTCATCATACAGTTACAAGCCAGGGTTTTTAAGGGATGGACTGCAATGCGGTGAAAGGGGCAAGGAAATAAACAGCATGTCAGCGGAGGATACACTGCCCCCTGTACTGGTTCTCTCTGATTTACTGTGAAGTTGTGGCTAGAAAGTGGTTGTTCAGCTGGAACTGTATGTCCCAGACTCCTCATCACATGGTGGTGGCACCGTTCGACTAGCTCTTGTCAGTGAAATGTCTTGTACAATCAATGTGTCACTTGCTGCCTATGGGACTTAAAAGGTGGGTGTGTGTTCTTCATTCTCTCTTTGCCTGGCCAGTGCCTAAATGTGGAGGACTCCAAAGCCTCCATGCAGGGCAGAACCACAAAGTGGGAGAAACCTGGATTTCTTTTTATTTAATATATTTTATTGATTATGCCATTACAGTTGTCCCATTTTTTCTCCCCTTATTCCCCTCCACCCTGTACCCCCCTTCCACCAGCATTCCCCCCTTTAGTTCATGTCCATGGGTTGTACATATAAGTTCTTTGGCTTCTCCATTTCCCATACTATTCTTAGCTTCCCCCTGTCTATTTTGTATCTACCATTTATGCTTCTTATTCCCTGTACCTTTCCCCCCATTTTCCCCTCTCCCCCTCCCCACTGACAACCCTCCAGGTGATCTCCATTTCCGTGATTCTGTTCCTGTTCTAGTTGTTTGCTTAGTTTGTTTTTGTTTTTCAAGTTCAGTTGTTGACAGTTGTGAGTCTGTTGTCATTTTAGAAACCTGGATTTCTGAATTGCCACATGGAAGGCTGTCTGCCCGCTAGAGAACACTTGCATTGCACTGTTGCAAGAGTGAGGAATGAACTTTACGTCACCCAGCTACTGGGGCATTGGGTGTTCATTTGTCACAGGACCCAGTATTATTATGCAAAGTAGCAAATGGAAAGCAACTTTTACTGAGCATTCTGATGGACTTAGCATGTGTTGGGTATTTTATATAATTTGCCTTTTTTAGATAAGCCTCTGCTCAAGTTAAACCCTATAATATTATCAGCAGGTTACAACAACCTCCACATAAAAGACCTGCAAAAATTTTTATATATGAGAAAGTGAATACTTGGAAGGCTAATGAACTTGCCCAAGATCTCCCGGTTATTAGGGTGCAGATCCAAGATCTGAGCCTGGGTACGTGTAGTTACAAAGCTCCAAACATGTTCCATTTTGCTTCGCTGTATGGGAAAGATAGGTGCCCTGAATGGGTACTTGGATTAAAAAATAATCTCTATGCATTTTATATGTGTAACTTTTCTTTTGATCGTCACAGGAGCACAAATAGTGGAGATGTGTTCTCCCTGTTTTGTATGTGGTAGACATGAAGCCCCAGTTTTCAAGGGGGGATGGGTATGGGACAATTAGCTCGCTTGAGTTTGTTAGCATTCTCCAGATCAAGACAATGTTACACGGCGATGCCGAAGAGAAAGATACACTCCGCTTCTGTAGCCCGCTGATAATCTTACAGTGCTAATTTGAGCGGAGTCCAACCACTCGTGGAGGGCACGAGAGAACGGTGGCTCTGCGAGGTTTACAGTTAACAAAGGGCAGAACAGAAAGACGGGCTTGTTCCCACAACAGCGTGAATTTAAAGAACTATATGGGGTGCGCATTCTGCAGGAAGCCCAAGTAGGAAGAAAAATGAAACGCTGCACCTTGTACACAGCAATAAAAACGAGGGGATTCATTGTAGTAAGAAAGTGCACAGCTGGCAGGCAATACCAGCGAGGCAATGAGCTATCTGGCCCATCTTCGTGCTTACCTCTTAGAGTCACGGTGTTTAAAAAAAAAGGTCTCCTTTTTATATGAACAAAGTCACTCCAGTCAATCTTTTTAACTCGCCTCCATGAAAAATTTAGATGACTTTGTAAAAGTCCTACACTAACACCAGTGAGAAAAACTGGTCCGTGCTTTAAATTGTGCAGCCTTCTTGAGACAGAGTTTTGCTTGTTCGTTTAAATAACAGGCCCTACTCATCAACAGGCCCTCATAGAGCATGGAACATTATAAGTAACTCATAGATACGCCAACAAGGAAGAGGGAAACAAAAGATCCTGTTTCCTTCAGGAAACCAAATAAAACTTAAAAGCCATTCTGGCTGATGAAAACTGATGGCACTTGGGAAAGTATTCAGGGGATCAGGGTACTCAGCCCCAACAAATAATTTCCATTTTAAGTACATTAATTTATTGATCGATACAAAGACAAAATAAATGTGTACAATGTTATTTCTAATATAAACATTACTTTCAGTACATGCTACAAAGTTAAAATTTACCAAAGTTTGTAATTTAAGGCATTAAAAGTGCCCACAATATAGTAAATGAAAATAATTACACATCTGACTATTAAAATAGATTAATTGGGGGGGCGGTTACTGTGAAATAATAAAAATGTGAGGAAAAGTGCTTTTAAAACGAATGTGACCACTTTCAAGTGCACTTCACCAAGGTGAACGCTAGATGCACCACAGGACACACTCCGGAAACCCTCGTCGGCCCCGGGCTGGCCCCAGAGCACAGCACAGCCTGTCCGTCACCAGCTTCCCTTTCCTTCCCCTCTGGTGTGTTCCAGAAGGCCCGTCTCTTCTGAGCTTGTCCCTGACGCAGTGAAACAGACTTAATTACTTCCTTCACTCTGCTTCCAAAATACTAATTATATTTATTATGGGGATTTACTGATATGCATTTCCCTAATAGATATTTTCCCAAAATACTGCATTTTATTAAGGGAACTTAGTTTAAGTGCCTAGGGCAGGGACAGGGTCTGTTCCTTCCTAGATTACATACAATCTATTATCTCGTTGAGGTGTGTTGACTATCTCCCTTACCTGACTTCCAAACGCAAAGCTCGATGATCATATTAATTTAAGGCAGCATTTTTCTTGCTATTTTAGAGATCCACTTAGCCCGATCCAGGTCTAATTTCTTAGGGGTCAATATTTGTTTTCTTACTAAGTGTTAAGGCTCCACTGTGCTCTATTCAAGTGCCATGGGTTGCAAACAGCGCTGAAAGTGGAAATGAAGAAAATCAGCTCCATTTGAAGGCATGTTTTATGTTGACATAAATACCGACCTTTTAATGTGGACCAGGACCTTAGACAATGGATTGTGATGAGATCACCAACAAGGAGGATGATGGTAAGATTACGCAACAACGAGCTTATTTTTCCTCCAAAGGGACCATCTTGAAAAAGCTCTTTCCTTGTCTGGCTTTAGGGTAGGTTCTTCCTCTCTTTAAATAAACAGATATTTATTTAACTATGACTTAGAGCTTATATCTCAAGATGCAAAGGGCACCACTGTGCCCTACATGAATGGTGACCCACCACGACAGTCTCTTTGATAATGACTTTACTTGGAAAAACATATTCTTCAATACAAATTTATTTTTTTTAATGTTGACTTTGTTCTCTTATAGCAACGTTGGAAAACACTGCGGCCCAACAGGACATTCAGACGAAAGCTTCAAATGTAGAGCACACACAAAAAGCCATTTTTAAAGCTCATGTCCATCAACTTTGCCACTTGATATAAGTCGTACACAAAGTCTTAGTCCAACGAACTCATGCTGTGAAAATTCTGCAGTACCCGCCTCAGAAAATACTGTTAAATACATAAACACTGCTGCAAAGAAAACTTCTGGGCAATAGAAATCAGAGTCAAAGGGAAAATAAACCTGATTTTAAAAATTCCCAAGGAAAGTTATACAAGCACAGCGCAGCAAGGTCATAAGCTTAGCCGTCCCTCACGGTCATATTTGAAAGTAAATTGGCATTCTAGCGATCGTCTTTGGGTCCACATTCTTTTTCTCAACTCACACAGATGCAACAGAGTAAGAATGGCTTCACGTGTATCTTACAAACCAACTGGAAAAGTGATAGGCATTACGGGGTAAGACGCCTTTAAAAATGAGTATAATACTTTCTAATGGATTAAAAATGAAACCTATGGATTCACTTGGACCACCTAAGGAGAAGGTTCCCCAAATAGGGTTTAAACGACATCCTGTCCTTACCACTGTGAAGCGTGCCAGTATCTCACAGAACCTCACAAATTTAAGCGCAACTTGAAAATAATCTTTATGAGTGTCACCCAAAGGACAACCTCCTCTGTTCTGAAAGGAACCGAGGCTGTCTGAGATGTAAGGCTTAAGTAGGGTTGTAATTATAAAGTAAGTGATAACTACACGTTAAAAATTATTATTTTACCTCTGGGTAGACTTTTTAAAACTCCCAGAACATGATCAGGTAATTCCCAGTATCAATAAAATGCATATTCAAGCAGAGCTATCTTTGAGTCTGAAAGCATAACCACACAGTCCACCACTCAAAATAATGAATAGTGACACATTTTCTAAAGATAACTTTTCTGTTAAAAAGTTTAATATTTCAGTAGAAAGATATTTTCTCTAAAATGCATATGCCTGGGTAAAACGGGTTAGAATCAACCCGATTGTATAATCTCGGTTTCTGTCTGTTACTGCTGCGATACTGTGGCCATGTCACAGGTTGAAATTCCAACCTGCACCTGAATGAAATCACCGAAGTCAAAATTCGAG
The DNA here is from genome assembly GCA_004027735.1 of Carollia perspicillata. Taxonomy (NCBI): domain Eukaryota; kingdom Metazoa; phylum Chordata; class Mammalia; order Chiroptera; family Phyllostomidae; genus Carollia; species Carollia perspicillata. The sequence continues at coordinate 18,742 of PVKM010022314.1, forward strand.
AGTGTTTGCAGACCCAGCACTCTGCCCGCGGATAGCCCAGGACGGGGGTCTCTTGTCATTCTAGCTCTGCAGCCCCGAAGCACCTGACACTCAAGAAAGCTCAACAGAAGCCTGTTGAATAAGTAAAATACAATATTTGCCTTCTTTCATATAATGTATACCGCTCCTACTAATATTACAGAATCAGAAAGTTATTCTTCCACCCACTGATAACAGCTTTAAGAGCAAGGAACGTAGAGTAAATACTTTTTTGGGTCTATTTTCACAGTAGACTTATAAATGACTTATCAGTAAGTGGAGTGAAAAGAAAAAAACTTTCTCCTATTTCTCCAGTCGATGTTAGCTCAGTTCCAAGCAAACTGAAAACTTTGAAAATAGTCTTATGCATTAGTCTCTATATTATGCATTGTTTTACCCATTCGTCTTGTTTGTATATGATAAATCAATACATGTGAGCATTTGTACTTTGGAACTGAGTTGTTACATTGTATATAGTGAACACTCTCATATTTCTTGAGAGGAGAATAATGGGGAAAAGAAAGAAGGAGAAGAGGATAAAAATAACGCAGTGGACAAACAACAAGCACTGGAGAAGATGTGGAGAAAAGGGGACCCTAGTGCACTGTTGGTGGGAAGGCAGACTGGTGCAGCCACTGTGGAGGACAGTATGGGAGTTCCTCAGAAAACTAAAAATGGAACCGCCTTTTCACCTGGCAATTCTACTGCTGGGATTACACCCTAAGAATCCCGAAACACCAATTCAAAAGAACCTATACGCCCCAATGTTCATAGCTGCACAATTCACAATAGCCAAGTGCTGGAAACAACCTAAGTGCCCATCAGTAAATGAGTGGATCAAAAAACTGTGGTGCATTTACACAATGGAATTCTATGCAGCAGAAAGAAAGAAGGAGCTCCTACCCTTCACTACAGCATGGATGGAACTAGAGAGCATTATGTTAAGTGAAATAAGCCAGGCAGTGAAAGACAAATATCACATGATCTCACATATAAGTGGAACCTAATCAACAAAACAAACAAGCAAGCAAAATGTAACCAGAGACATTGAAATAAAGAACAAACTGACAGTAACCAGAGGGGAGGTGGGAGGGGATAATGGGGGTAAAAGGGGGAAGGTTCAAGGAACACGTATAAAGGACACACGGACAAAATCAAAGAGGGGGTAAGATCGAGGGTGGGAGGTGGGGATGGCTGGGGTGGGGGGCAGTAGTGGAAGGAAAATGGAGACAACTGTACCTGAGCAACAATGAAAAATAAGAGAAAAAAGAATAATGCAGTGGAGGTAGAAGAAAAAGGAAACTGTCAGTAGCCATGGAAGAAACTCCTGAAATGATAAAGAAAATGACTGGCTTTGTCTCAATAGATACTTCCAAAACTGATTAAAATTTCTAAATTAGTTCTACAGTGAGTTGCTTAAAATAAGGTAAGTTGAAAGACAGTATCAAGAACTAAAACACAGAATGTGATAAAGCCACGGTACCGTCCTCTCCCGCTCCATAAGCCCCATACAGCCCCACGACAGGGTCGGGGAAGCTCCAGCAGCAGTGCGGCCGAGTCTTTCAGACAATCAACCACACAGAGGCAGGCGCCTCGCATTGTACAAGTATTTGTTCAGATTCTTCAAAAAGTTCCGAACATGAACACATTTGTTTGATATTTGAAAATATAAGCCGATACCACTAATGATTGCTTTTCCGGTGAAGAGATAGGCAAAACAGAAAAATAAATAGTGGTGTACATAAATTATCTCATTCTTATGAAAATTCTATACTTCTAAGAATTGTTTGCTTTCCTGAAGAAAAAAAGTACGCCATATGTTTTTCTGGCTATTAGGTCAAGTGAATTCGAATTTTGATGATGCAATCACAAAAAGCAAAAATAATCTGAACACGACATATAAAATTGGCCTGTGGAAGTATATTCCTAACACGGTGAGTGTCTGCAACTTAAAATGAGGTAACCATAATACAGGACCGAAATACTGAAATTAAAGTAAAATCCATAGATTTTTATTTTTAAAAATATTTTTAAAAGCGTACAAACTTCGGCAAAGCCTTTCAGCTCTAAGATACGTAAGATCTGGGGATCTACTGGAAGCGTGGCGACGGCAGTGATGATGCTGTTATGTAACCGAAATCTGCCAGGAGAGCAGAACTGAAGTGCTTTCTCACATACACACAGCAGAGGGGGGAGGGGGGGAGGGGAGGGGAGGGGAGGGAAAGGAGACTACAGTACCGCCAACTTGGTCTTAAGCCCAGATTTCTAATCACAAATCTCTATTACCACCAGCCTGATGGACTAGCGGTTGTCCTTGCAAAGCTACACCAAGTAGAAGTTTCCACTTGTTTGAGGATATCCTTCAGGAAGAATCTTTGGGACCTCATGCCAATTGTTAAGAAAACTAATGATAACATTCAAGCTCCTTGCTCTGGAATGCCTTTTAAAATGGCTTAAAATAACTTATCCTGCATCTTCATCTCAACTGGTAAAGGGATCAAATCTTGGGCTACTATAACAGGTTTCCTACCACGTTCCCTGTTCGCACCCCTTTGCCGCTCCACCTGTACAGTATCCGTCCTCCACAGTTCAGACCAGGGCACTGCCTGCCCTCCAATGGCATCACACCCTACTTAGAGTCAAATTCAGGCTCCTTCCCACGCCCTGGGGCACCACACGACCTGCGCCCTACCTGGCTCTGATACAATTGTGTGCTGTTCCCCCCTGTTCACCTGACTCCAGCCATCCCGGTATTCTTGCTGTTTCCTGAGAACCTCACGACGGCTTCTCATTTCAGAGCCCTTGTTCTCGCTCTTCCCTTCTGGAATCACCTGTCCAAAATTGGCTCCTTGATGGCATGTTTGTACAATTCAAGACTCAGCTTATAAGGCACCTCACTGGGAAGTCTTTCCTCACTAGCCTGCCTAAGACAACCTTTGTCAGTTACTCTTGAATACTGTGCTTCGCTTCTACCATATCTGAAATGACCTAGTCACCTGTTTATTGACTTTAAACAGGTCTCATTCTGCATTGCCTCCCCGACCCCTGCTGCCGCCCTCATGTGTAAGCTGCTGAAGAAACAGGGGCCCCTGGCTGTCTTGTTTACTGTTGTATTGTCAGAACATGGCACGGAGCATTCAGTGGTTCATTTTTTAATAAATTACATGA
>PVKM010022315.1:0-21944 GCA_004027735.1 Carollia perspicillata
AAGGGAAAGAGAGAGGGAGTGAAATATCAATGTATGGTTGCCTCTTGTGCGTCCCCTGCTGGGAACTGGCCTGCAACCCAGGCATGTGCCCTGACTGGGAATCGAACTGCGATCCTTTGGTTCACAGGCCCGTGCTCAATCCACTGAGCTACACCAGCCAGGGCTGGAATAGTTCTTAGACCACAGTTAACCAACCGCATACCAATAGGCCTGTGAAGGTCATCCTTTACCAATAATTGAAACATTTGGGGTGGCAGCAGTTTTTCCCAGAGGCCTTTAAATAAAATAAGTAGGCACTTATCTAATCCGTTTCTATACAGATAAACATACATTAAAATTTGTCTCTCTGAAGAAAAGGACAGGAAACTTAAGGGAAAGATACATGAAGTGTTCACTTGATTTCTGTTATAATCAGGTTTCAAACGCCCTGTACATAGAAAGAGAACAGCTTGTTTAAATGTGTGTACCATGGAACTATTGATTACATTGAAATATTCCATATCTCCTATTGTTGAACTGCTAACTCTATACTATGTACCCATAAACTAAAGGAATTTCCTGTATTATTTTTCAGAAGTTGATGAACAGGAAACCCAATTGCAATATGAAGAAACTCAATCAAGAATAATTCAATGGAAGAGGTATCTATTTATATAACATTCATATAAAGATATAATTTGCTTCTATGACTTGAAACCAGCTTCATAGAATTTTAACTAAAGGTTAAGCTTTTGGAGTAACAGGCTTCAAAATAGCTATCACTGAGCTCATGTCTCACTTAAAGTTTAGGTTACATTTCAAATTTATGATTTATAATATATAAGGTGTTGGTTAAAGATAAGTAATTATTAACTGTATCTCATCTATGTAAAAGACACTTCCCTATTACTATTTCATCTATCTATATTCAATTTTTGTAAAAAATGACCATTTTCAGGCCGTGTTATCAAAGGCAAATGACTGCAGGTCTATTTCTGGCTGATACTGTCAGCTGGTTCTCAGCTTGTTGAAGGTCAAGTTTTCAAATATTCACCATTCTAAATTGAAATAAGTAACTGATTTTTTTTTTGCACAGACTTAGTAAATGGTCTTGCTTTCAGAGTCTAAGATCCTTAAATCTTACTATTCTCATAAACATCTTTATATTTCCAAATGCCTCAGCACCCTTTTGAAAAAAAATCACAAATATTATGTTAGGAAATAGAGAGAGTCAAGTGGAAAAACGAAGTATTATCTCGAGGCAAACCTGCAATCCATCAAATATCAACTGAAGTACAGAGTCTTTGACCTTACAGCCACTGCCACATAAGCCCATCTTACCACTGTGGCAATCTAGAGCTTCTTTTCCAAAAGACCCTACTCTTCTGTGAAACTTGACTTTTTTAGTATTTTAGTCATGCCTTTGTTGCCAATTCTTCACACGTTTCCTCGGATCATTTCTTTTCCAGATATGAATTTATATTTTCTTCTCCATCACACGTTCATTATTGGAATCTTTCTCATTTCAGCAAAGACATTATTACTTATAATATCAAAACAAAAAGACAAACTAGATATCAATAATGAACATTGATTGTATTGAGATATGTTTCTATGATGAAATATTATGGTGCCATAAATCATATTTTTTCTTTAAATGTTTATGCTTTATCCAGTTTTTGTTTTTTTCTTTTACTTTTTGCTTTGAAATAATATCAGACTTATTTTAAAAAGCTGCAAGAAAATTGCATGGAGTTTCTCTTTTTTTAAAGACTATTTATTTATTTTTAGAGAAGGGAAGGGAGGATAAAGAGAGGGAGAGATACAGCAATGTGTGGTTGCCTCTCCTGTGTCCCCCACAGAAGACCTGGCCCACAACCCAGGCATGTGACCTAGATGGGGAAATGAACCAGTGACCCTTTAGTTCACAGGACAGTAACACTCAATCCACTGATCCACACCAGCCAGGGTAGTTTCTATATGTATTTACTCCTCGCTCATCTTCAGTGTTAACATTTTACATAACTGTAATGCCATTATCTAAATGAGGAAGTTAACAAATCTATAGATAATGTTTGAATTTTGCCAGCTGTCCTGCTGATGTCCTTTTTCTGGTCTAGGATCTAATTCAGAGTCCCACACTGCAGTTAGTTGTCATGACTCCTTAGTCTCCTCTGATTTAGGTCAGTACCTCAGGATTTCTTTGTTTTTCATGAACTTGACATTTTGAAAAATATTAGCCAGTTGTACTGTAGAATGTCCCTTAATTTGGGTCTCTCTGATGCTTTCTCACAAGTAGATTGGGGGGTTTGCATTTGGAAATAGAGTATATAACTATTTCCTATTACTACAGATTAACAAATAATATTTTGTAGGAATTTAATGACAAAGAAAAGTGCTCAGACTACAATTTTAAATAAATTAGAAACATTTAAAACTCTATTTCATATGTTCATAATTTTGGAAAAACGTACATATATAGGAAAAATACAAGTTGTGAAAAGTCAACAGTAGTTATCTCTGCATTAAAATACAGTTCCGTTTAGTTACTTTTGAAAATATTTGTATGCATTTCCCAAATTCTATCTAATAAACATGATGTTTTCATAATAAAAATCGGAAAAACATCCTTGACTGGAATGCTGACTTTTTCTAATCCCTATGGCTAGAGCTTCTTTCTTCCACTTCTTTGCATCTCATGTATGGTCTGTAATATATATTTCCTGTACTTCAGTTATTCGTATCTCTCTTTCCTAGAATATTATCTCTTTGAGGGCAGACAACATGGCTCAGTCAATGTTAAGATTGTCTAGAGCATGTCACCAAGTGCCCATACATAGAATGCATCAAGAAGTGTTCATTGACTAAATTATTTGCTTATGTAATTTCCATTTGAAATATCTCTTCTCGTATCCCACCACTTCAAGAAAAATAACTGCGTTGGCATTGGTGGCGGAGTAGTGAGCATAGCTGCCTTGAAGAAAAACAACTGTAAAAGTTCCCTTTTCATCATTACATATGTACATCTCATGTGCTCATTTTTCTATAAGCCAGTGAGAGTCTTAATGGGGTGAAAATACAAACACCCATCAGTTAACTGTTTCCTCCTGCTATGTGAGAGTAGAGGCTACACTAAAGAAATGTGTGACTGTTAGCTTACGTCGAAAAGATTAAGTCACCATCAATTTCTCTAATTCTTCGCAGCACCCTCTCTCCCAACTAACTTTATTCTATCTCAACACAGCCTAGACTGCACAGCTTAGCCCTGGGCCAGATTTAAAACATATAATTCTATCATGAAATACATTTTTAATTAGATTTCAATGTAATAGCAACCCAAATCACCTGGCATTTTACCTATCAAAGAAATTTAAACTTCAGTTTTAAAAACTACTAAAAACTTACAGAAAACCACCATTCGGTTATACTGAAAATCTCAGCCCTTCATATTAGGTGTGTGTTTTTTTTTAATAAACCCACCGACCAAACTTTAGGCATTTGTGTCATTGGATGAGAGAATGAGAGAGTAATGGAAACCAGACTTAAGACATCACCTACTGAGTACCTGCTACTTCTGCATATTAATAACTTCACACATGGAATCATATTTAATTCATATAAAATCCATGCAAAGTTGGGCTTACTGTACCCATTTACAGATAAGGAAACTAAGGCTCATGCAAGTTAACTATAAATAAAGTCATAAAATGTGAAACTGTTTATTCACTATATTCATAATTAGACATGAAGATAGACGGATGGTAGATAGATATATAGGTAAAAAGACTAGATGAAAAGTCCTCAGAATGGAGGTTAAGGGTTGGTTAGTGAGGATGTGGAGAAAAGGCTCCCTTATGCACTGTTGGTGGGACTAAAAATCGCAGCAGCCACTATGGAAAACAGTATGAAGATTTCTCAAAAAACTAAAAATAGATTGACCATATGACTCAGCAATCTCACTTTTGGATATCTGTCCAAACAAATCAAAAACACTAATTTGAAAAGACATATCAAGATGGTAATTTTGTGATGTGATGGAGATGCTAGCTAATGCTAGGGTGGCAATCATTTTGTAATGTATAAATGTATCAATTCAACACATTATATACCTTAACCTTACATATTATAAGTTAATTATATCTAAGTAAATCTAGAAAACAAATCTGCTTGCCTCTGAAGCCAAAGTTCTTATTTTTCTATAATATGGTTTCTAAATAATGCCATATATCCTTCTAAGTATGGTGTTATGTGCAAAGTGCTAACATTAAAGTTCATTTGCTTCTTTAGGAATTATGATGGATGATAGTGCTGTGGTTGCCAATTCAAATGCCATATGGCCAGGCAGGGAAGTGAGTAGCGTGGCCCGCAATGCAAGGCTGCAGGGAGTCATGGAGATGGTTGACAATTGGCAAGCACATGCCTGGTCCTAAGGGAGAATCCTCCGAGCAGTCTGGGCCTATTACTGCAATGTCTGGAATTACGACTCAAATTGCCATACCTTCTGACTTTTCAACGGAAGACAGAATTGAGATTCTTATGGTAAAAATGTTATTTGTCAATTTTGAAAGCTAATTCATAACACTTTAAAGGACTACATAAATCAAAATTGTGTTTGTTGGTCACATCTGGAAGTAATATGTAAAAAATGCCTTGATTGCAATCATTATAAAATTCAATTTTTATGTGAAAAGATGACTAAGTTTAGCTGTCAAGACCCTATTAATTTAGCATAGTATATTTTATTTTGATCATAAAGAAGCCTAAATGACTGGAATTTCTTGTTCTGAAATGTTTGATAAGATTGGCTTTATGTCCTTGTCAGTGGATTGTGTAATACTAAGATTACTCATAAAATCCAACCACTCATGATCACCCTTGGCTTTGGTGTTCTTTCTTCTCAGTTTATGAGCACTAAAAGTTATTTAATTGTACTACTCACATTGGCTCTGTTGTACACTATTTCTGCTACACGAAGGACTGGTCTTATCCCTACTTCCTACCCAGACCTCCCAACTCATTGCTCTTGTACACAAACATGAACTCCAAATACTAAACACAAAATATTAACTTGAATGTTAAAGAGACAAATGAGAGATTTACAGAGTAACAATACAAACTATTTGAGGTATTTGATATTCTTGGTTTTAAAAGGCTTTGGACACTTACTGCTGGGCATTTTTCCCTGGTGGTTTCATCCTGAGCAATTCTGCTGGCCCAGCAATATCACCCGATCTGGCCATCTTTTCTTCCCTTCTCTGTTTATCACCTCTCTGTTTTTCCCCTTTCTCTAAAAACCAGAAACTAATTTAATGCCATGCATTAAATAATGTTACCTAACTTCCTTTTTATTTGAGCAAGGGGGTTGACCATGCTCTCATGCTCTGTCTTGTAAGGCTTAACAAGGTATATTCCTAAATAAAGGGAGGGCTCTCTCTAATCAGGAATTTTGGTGCCAAGGATAAAATCACCTCCCTCCTTCCACCTGTGAAGGTTTAAGAACTGAATTCCATTGGGTCTTTTTGATTGTTTTGTTTTTAGGCTTTTTAAATATATTTTATTTTTACATATTAATCTATTGAAAAGCAGAAATCAAGATTCCCAAGATCACGAAAAAGAAACAAATACTTTTTCCTCATATTGGATTTATTTTTTTAAATTATTTTTTATTTTGGAATAACTTTAATTAAGGGAAAATTTGCATACATATTTAAGTTCATGTATACCTTTTGACTACCTTCCCCTAATGTTAATTATCATGTTACTTATCAAAACTAAGAAAGTAACATTGTTCCAATACTATTAACTAAAATACAAACTTTAACTTTGACTTTTTCACTAATGTCTTTTTGTATGTTCCAGGATCCAGTTCAAGATACCACACAGCTTTTAGAGAGTTATTTTTAAGAAAGCAGCTGTTTTGCTATATCAGCATAACCTTCATAATATGAAGTTCACCATTATTTCTGCTTCATGACTGAAATGACTGCCACCATCATTCATGGGTAGCATTTGCAATAATAGTGTGTGTACCCACCTTGAAATAATGACCCTCCCTTCTTCCGGGTGCAATGATTCTGGACAGGCAACATTGTCCTCCCTCTGAGCAAAGCATTTCTCTGAGGCACACACCAGTTTAGGAAGATAGAAGCTTTGCAGTAAAGGATTTTGAATTGTGTAGCATAGTTTAGAAGATAAGTGATATATGGGACATCATTCTAGAAGGAAGCCATAATAACATGACTAAAAAACACACACACACATTTTCTGTTAGTGAAGTAAGCCAGTAAGAGTTATACAAGTATCATATGATTTCACTTATATGTGGAATCTAATAAGAAAAATAACCTAACAAAATAGAAACACACTCATAGAGACAGAGAACAGACTACAATATTTTCTAATTTAATAACATGCTGACTATTTCTCAGCTTAATCCATATTGAACCAATTCATTCCTTTTAATAGATGCATAATGTTCTATAAAATAACCATCCCAGAATTTGATTCACCATTGATAGACATCTAAGTTGTTTCCAGAATTTTGTTATTATACAGTAAATTAAATTTTGACAGAAAGAGACAGAAACAGAGTCAAAGAGGACTTTTGGCCAACATGGAGGCATAGGTAGAAATGCTTTGCTTCCTCATACCACCAAAAGAAGGATAAGAATGAATTTAGAAACAAAAAAACAACTAAAACAGCTAGAAAATCAAACTTCATGGAAGTCTGACAACCAAGGAGTTAGAGAAGAAACATTCATCCAGACCAGTAGGAGGGGAAGAGATGGGAAGCCAGGGTGCAGAGGACACAAGTCAAGGCAGCAGACCAGGCTGGTGAGGTGGCAGCTGGTGGACTGGGTGGTCCCACATTCAAGTGCAGGGGAGAGTGAGACAGACTGCACAAACTCTGGGTTCCAGTGCAGGAAACTAAAGCCTCAAAACCTCTGGCTGTAAAAATCTGCAGGGGTTGCCACGATGGGAAAAACTCCCAGTCTCACATGAGAGTTCATTGGAAATTGAGTCTAGGACTGAGCGAGCGGGCACATTGTTCCCTCTCTGATCTCTCCCCTCCCCCACAGACAGCCCCACAATGAAGCAAAGAGGGTTGCCCCACCCTGGCAAATACCTAAGGCTCTGCCCCTTACAATTTAACAGGTGTGCCGAGACAAAGAAATATGGCCCAAATGAAAGAGCAGATCAAAACTCCAGAAAAGAACTAAGGGATGGGGAGATAGACAATCTGTCAGATGCAGAGTTCAAAACACTATAATCAGGGTGCTCACAGAAATGATTGAGATCCATCACAAAATGAAGGAAGAAATGAAGTCCATACAAAGTGAAATAAAAGAAAATATACAGGGAACCAACAGTGATGGGAAGGAAACTGGGACTCACACTAACAATTTGGAACAAAAGGAAAAAATAAGCATACGACTGGAATAGAATGAAGAAACAAGAATTCAAAAAAATGAGGAGACGCTGAGGAACCTCTGGGACAACTTCAAATGTTCCAATATCCAAATGATAGGGGTGCCAGAAGGAGAAGAGGAAGAGCAAAAAATTTAAAACCTATTTGAAAAACATAATGAAGGAAAATTTTCCCAATCTGGTGAAGGAACTAAATATGCAAAGCCAGGACACTCAGAGACTCTCTAAGAAGTTGGATCCAAGAACAAACACACCATGACACATTATCACTGAGTTACCCAAGATTAAGGATAAGGAGAGAATCTTAAAAGCAGCAAGAGAAAAGGAGAGAGTTACCTACACCTACAAAGGAGTTCCCATAACACTATCAGCTGATTTCTCAAAAGGAACCTTACAGGCAAGAATGGGCTGGAAAGAAGTATTCAAAGTCATGAAAGGCAAGGACCTACACCCAAGATTAATCTATCCAGCAAAGCTATCATTTAGAATGGAAGGACAGATAAAGTGCTTCCCAGATAAGGTCAAGTTAAAGGAGTTCATCATCACCCAGACATTATTATATGAAATGTTAAAGGGACTTATTTAAGCAATCAAAGAAGATCAAAAACTATGAACAGTAGCCCTGCCTGGTGTGGCTCAGTGAATTGAGTGGTGGCCCGGGAACCAAAGGATCACCAGTTCAGTTCCCAGTCAGGGCACATGCCTGGGTTGTGGGCCAAGTCCCCAGTAGGGTGTGCTCAAGAGGCAACCACATATTGATGTTTCTCTCCCTCTCTTTCTCCCTCCCTTTCCCCACCTAAAAATAAAAATTAATAAAATCTTAAAAAAACACATTTTAAACTTGAGGTGGTGAACACATAATATAATGTACAGATGATGTATTACAGAGTTGTATGCCTAAAACTTATATAATTTTATTAACCAATGTCATCCCAATAAATTCAATAAAAAGCACATTTTAAGATCTTGTCTTATGTTTTCTGACTACTGGTATTTAGCATATTGCTTAGAAAATATATATTATTAGGGCAATATATCATCCTAAACCATTTATATTATGTTTGGTGTCCTTACCAGGTTAACCAGAATTTTACAGAAAACCAAGCAAAACCAAACAAAAGGTTCCTTCTAAAGCCTTGAAACCCAGCCAAAGACAAAAGCCAGTTTTGTGATTAGAAACATTTGAAAAGTATTTGGTTAAAACAAAGCCCTAATCAAAGATTTAACATACTAATATGCACTATGTGTCTGAAATAGAAATATGACTTGCAGTGTTTCCCAAACCTAAATGTGCCAGAGAATCATTTTTTAAAAAGTATATTAACTTCTCAAAGAGAATAAAACTTTAGAAGTGTTGGGCAGTGTATGTTCTTATCGACTCCAAACTGGATAGGAATTTAGACATTGTATGTATGTATGTATGTATAATTTTACTTTTACTGTTTTATGCTGTTCCAGGTGTTCCCACTTTTTCTCCCTTCCTCCCTCTTCACCCAGACTGCCCGACCCCTCCCCAAGCCCATTCTCATAGAAGTCTTTTCATTCAAACTTTCACTCTCACAGTCATCCTCACAGAGGATTCACCAGTTCCTACTTCCAAAGATATGTATAGTATGCCCTTCCACTTCTAGAAAGCACTAGTTAGAAGAAAGAACCAACCCTTTTATTCCATGCCTGAATTTGCCTACTACTAATGTTCCTGAATCAGTCCAAAGTTACTTCTCCAAGGTCACACAGGACGTTCCGTGGGATAGTACTTCATGTGGCAAGCTGAAGCTTGATTTTCGGTCTGCATTTCTGAATCACCGGTTTATGTGAAGGACATTGTTTATAATAATCTCTTCCTAGGCTTCTAGCAAAATCTCTAGTGGTACTGAATACAGCCTTAGTCACACTCTTGCTTTTTCAGATGACTTTTTCCAGAGGGTGGAGCAATGAGGTAAGGAGGACGCCCTACGCATGAGAGTGTAGGCAGGTAGAGCCGGTTTGACAGCTGTCTTACTCATTCTGAGTTGTGGAAAGGAAATTCCCGCCCTGCCCATGACTGAGGGAATCACAGATTTAAGAAGATGGTGTAGAAAAGCTACATTGTCTTTGAAAAATGTCCCCTATTATTCATGAACAGTAAACCCATAGCAAATGCTGAGGCTCTGAATCATGAAAACAATCATCTCTATCAGAGGATCCTATTAGGGGATCTAAGAACTGTGATGACTAGCATTTTGAGAACTTTTTTAAACAAAAACAGAGATAATTCCCTTACTTGCCACAGACTTTGAATAACCTCTGAGATTGAAATATATGCATAACACATATATATGTGTGTGTCTATATATATAATATATTTTCCTTTTAAACAGTAGAGTTTTATACAAATACAAAGTTATGTACCTTCAAAGCTCTCACTCAAGTAAAGACACTTATTCAAACAAAACATCTTTTAAAAATTTTAACAATGTATATACATTCACAAAATAGTCTGTTAAGATACCAACAATGATTACAGTATGCCTACTACAGAATTTATAGACATCTATAACAGTGTGTAGATTGTTACATATATTGCTTTTTCAAGAAATTCAATTAATGTAAATGCATGATATAGAAATCCCCATTATAGCAAGAAAAATATATTGATTATGCCAAGTATGTAAATGATTATTCTTACTATGACATATGAATAATAATCTTTTCATGGCAAGGGATAGATTTTATAAGGCCAACGGTCCCTGTAGCTCTTCCAGGAAGTTTCAAAGTAAAACCTGGCTACCCTTTCCAAAAATTAAATGCAACAGCAGAAATCTCTTGTTATTCTTTAAACAAAAACTGTGAAAATCCATTTTTATTAATTGTGCCTTAAGTACATGACTTGTTGCAAATAAAAATAAAAATTTTAGAAACTAGTTTATGCCACTGACCCAAACTTGATTTTTACCTGCCTGTGAATGCCTAGGATAAGAAGGTTCATCATGAAGTACATATTACATCACAAAATTAACAATTATTTATAACTTATACATTAACCAAAGTGCTCTGTCTAATCAGGAGAGCAAAATTTTTTCTGAAAATAATCTACAGAAATAATATGTAAGCACACTGAGTTTTGAGATAGACGAAGAGCATTTTTCTACATTTTATGGATCAAAACATAAAGGCCATTACATATGTACACAAACACAGGCTCATTCATTAATTTGGGGTGCATGGATATTGCATGACTGTGCATACACAGATATGTATACCATGAGCCAAATTTCGATAATGTTTCTAGCAACACCATACTTTGAAGTCCCATATGCCAGAAAGAAAATAAAACTTAATATGAAAACCACTTTTCCTTTTTTAAAAGTAAATTTTGAAATGGAAAAACAAACCCAACAGTCCTCTCTGTAACATGTACCAATTTCTCAAAGGCTCAGAGCCAAGAACCTCTTCAGTTGTTCCCCGACATAACAGACCATAGTGGCTTTCTGTCCCTCTCTTTGGGAAGACTGATCATCTCCAGTGTTTTGTCTTAAAAACTGCTTTCTGAGATAAGATATGGCCATGATTGTTAAGTTCATTCTGCTGCCCGCTCTGCACCTGCTGCAGCCCTATCAGTTGGGCCTTTGCCGCGCCACCTGCATGGAGACCGCACTCACCGCTGCACTCTGAAGGAGAGGAGAGCACTGAGTACAACATCACCCATGGCACCGCACAGGCACCAAGCCCTAACCGAAAGATTCTGGATTTGGCCTCTAAAGCAGCTTTGTTTTCACGAAGGGATGCCTCCTAGGACTCAAACATCCAGTGGCTTTTTCCATTTTTTCCATATGATTTCACCAGTGCAGGCCAACCATTAATTTACCGGTGATGCTCTGGATTGTGCCAATAACAAGGTAATTGTCACCCTACAAGCAATACAGCTGCTATGGAACAACTCACAGAAAAGACGGACTACCATTACACTGCCTTTTCCTTACAAATGATTTTAATCATGCAGTAAGATATCTGTGTGTGTATGCTTTGCTGTATATTTGCCTTTTAATTTAATTTTTCTCTTTATCAAAGTAAAGTTTCAAGCACCATAAGGTTCTATTACAGTGTTGGAAAGACCAAATACAATTCTATACAAATATTGAAAAAAGAGAATGAATGAAAAACCGATGCCACTGGGTGTCTGATTTTGGAACTTTTGGGTCTGTTAGCTGTTTCCTCTTCTGTAGCAAACCATGCAGCCACCTCAGTGTCATCATTGCTGTCTTGCTGCAACACAGTGGCCCTGTGCCAACTCTGAAATGCGAGGTGCGGCAAACGTGGGTTTACAGTGGTTTGTGTGGAGTGTAATACAGTAATTAGCAAAGAATAATATAAAAACAAACTATGTTTTGCATACTCACAAATGCAAACCTACTTTTGCCAAACCATGGTATATATATACATATTTTTTAATGGCATACTTTGATAATACTTCAAAAATATACTAATAATATTTTAATATAACTAAACAAAGAATTTTCTTTGAAAGTTAAAGTAGTCTTATTCAATGTTAATATTACCTTGTGCAATAACGTAAAATTATAAATTGGAAAAAGTACATGTGTACAGATATATGTGTCATGTATTATAAGCAGATGTGGTTTACAGTACTATTTATTCATAACCTTAACATTTTAAAAACATTTATAAATATATAAGAAAGAGAAAATCTGGAACTGCACTATCCTCACTGTTTTTAAATCTTCACCCATTTGCTCCTTCGTCTACAGCAATGTGATCTGCATGCTCAGCACTTCACTAAATCTATTCTCTCCAAAATATCAGTGGCCCCTGATGGTCCAATCCAATAACCTCTTTCCACTTTTACGCAAATTTCAGAGCAGCTGACATTCATTCTAGGGAAACCATTTCTTCTTCTGTTGTCCACAAAACCATTTTCACCAAGTACTCTGCTCAATTTGCCTATGCAATTCTCGGACACTACTGCCTACTCTAGCCTTGCAGCCTTTTAACTTGGGGATCCTTCAGGGCTTTCGCCCACTCTGTTCATAATATATACTTTAGAAATGACCTCATCTCTGCCTATTAGTTACAAGTATTCAACTGCAGAGAAAACCCCCACAAGACTCTACAGGACTTTGATTAAAGAGGAGTTTACTTCTTCCCATGCAACAAGAGTAATTCAGATTGGTAGGGCTGCTGTTCAGAGATTTGAGGTGTCAAGAAAAATCCCTCTGCCTTTTCTAATGTCAGACATTATGGCTGGTTCAGTTCAGCCATTGCTTCCAGAGTCCAGACCAGAAGATAAAGTGGAAAAGAGGGCAGAGCCTTAATTATGAGAGCAAAGACTTTCCTATAAATCCCCATTAGACTTCACCTTATGTCTCATCGGTTGTAATTGTTACTGGTCACATGAATTTGCAAAGAACTCTGGGAAGAAAGGTGTAGAAATGGGTATTGACTGAATCAGCTTACAAACTATTTAATAGGCCCCAATGGAAATGACACCTGCTATGTAAAATATTACCGGAGTCTTTATGTGTACAAATCTAGCACTTTGGATATAGGTCTTTTAGAGCCTCTGCCACATTACACTGAAGTTTTTGTTTAGGTGTCCAGTATCACAGTCCTTACCCCTCGACTCTCCAATTAGATTATGAACTTCTTGATTGCAACCAGTAATAAACCCTTCAGTAGATGTGTAATGTGTCAGAGCCTAGCACATATGTATATATATGCACATACATTATATATATATAAAATCTCTATATGTACATACATTAAATATTCAAAGTAAAATCGAACACCATACTGTAACTATCTGAATTCCTATTGTAGCTATTGATCTTCATTCCTATCTCGATGACTCAGATCTAGACAATATTTTAACTGAAACTGAAGCAATGTGCAAAATTCTCGATACCGGAGCTTATTACCAGCCCTTCTGAGCTCTCAGGTCAGTGCCAGTGTGATATCTCAGCAAGTTGGAGTACATGTATTTTTTTCTGTTCATTTCATATTGCTCTTCTCTTTTTCTGTTCTCATCACAGTTCCTTTTGCCCTTTAATCCACCTACTCTTTCTAGCCTACAGCAATCATACAGCAAATTTGGCCCTCACTGTCTACGATACTGTTTTATCTATTGCTTCTCTGCTGCCTTTGTTTGATGGGACTACGTGTTTCCGAATGTTTTTCCTATAGGCAAAAGTTTGGGCTCTTGTCACTGGGAGAAACAGAAATGAGTGATTGCTTCTAGGAAGGGGAGGAAAAAGTAGGAAAAAGAATAGGATTTTTTAACCAGAAATCTGCAAAGCTGATAGTCTTTTCGATCCTATTTTCCATTTGACTTTTATTTTTGTAGTCAGCCTACCATCCATCTCTGCAGTGTTGCCAAGAAATGGAAAACTGTCACTTAATGACTATATTTCACACCTTTCAATATCAACAAGACTGGAAAGTAGAGTGTCAGGTACTTGACTCTCTGGCTTAAGTTATGTCAGTTTAATATCTTATCCAGTCATAGTCATTGTTCTTATCTTTTTTCATTAACTGGAATGTTATTGATATGGATAATTATTTAAATCATCTATTTAAAAATATTGGTAGAGCTTGAAATGTTCTTATTTTTTAGAGAAATAAAAGAAATTATAAAGTATATCATCAAAAAGTATGAGAGAAGACCATTACAAGAAATTATTTTATATTAATAACATATCCTACTGGTTTAGTCTCTTTGGAAAACACTAACTGATATAGAGACTAAGCAAAAATAATACAAGATTCTCTTTGTGAGCGAGAAGTTTTAACTTGCTATTGGCTTGACATTTTATCCATGGGTAAGACAGGAAGGACCCCTTTCCCCAAAGTCTTTCCATGGTTGTCTCCTTCTGATCACTTCAGTCTCTTTTCAAATGCCATCTTCTTTAAAATGCCCTTTTCAGATGACCTTCAAATATTCCCCCACATGCCAGTTGCACTCTATTCCATTATTCTGCTTTATTTTTTTTTTGTAAGGCCTACCTGAAATCCTATCAAAACAGAAAACAAAATAGAAAAAACAACAGCGGCTAATTTACAAACTCTCCTTTGCTGGCCCCACTACAGAGACTGGAAGATATATATGTGCTTTCCCCAAATCTCTTGCAGCTGAACATGCCCACATAACCCAACTCGGTCCAGTAAGGGGAAGCATGCCGAGGGTTCCTGGGAAAGATGTGTAACCTCTTGCTAAAAGAAAAAGGTACAAGAAGGGAATTTTTTAAATCTCAGATGAGATGCATGCAGGTATAATACCTATCTTATACAGTTGGTGGTGAAAATAAGGGACACTGAAAGCTATCACGCTAAGGAGCACAATGTGAAAGAGGAGAAACCCTGAGCTCTGAGGTCGCTGTTTGATGGCCTGGGCATACCCGGTGCTGCTTTTCTCGGGATAGTTCTGTTCTGTGGACATTGATCCTCCCCATAGACTAAACCACTGTTGTTTGGGTATTCTGTTATTGGTGGCCAAAAGCAACTCTCCAAAAAAGACAAAAAAGGAATGATCTTATTTATTCACTTATCTAGTTGGTTTTTGTTTATACTCCACTTTTTAATCTACAAGCAGTTGAAGTACCAGACCTTATTTGTCTATTTCAATGTGGTATTCTCTGCCTCTGTAACAGTGCCTGCTACGTAGAAAATATTCAGTGAATGTGCCTCGATGGACGGATTATAAATGAATGCAAATGGATGAACTTAATGCTGCTTCATACATTCTTAGGGCACATGGGGGGTGATAATGGGATGATGAAGCCAGGGTATCTTAAGAACCTGCATACTGAGTAAGCTGAGAACTCTTAAAAAGAAAGGTTTAGCCTGCTTTTTCCATTAAATGATTTTCACATAATTTTGCCAGGAAGTAGGTTGTTTTTCCAGACCTATTATTCTAACAAAATGCAATGAAAGCCTATGTTCTGATCCAGAAACCACTATCTATAAAATTATATAGATCAGAAAACATCTTAGACTTTTCCAGATCTTAAACATATTGATTTTAGTGATTTAACATTTGGACACATTGTTGGAGATTCTGTCATTTAGACTTCTTTTGTTCAATAGAAATATGTGAGCCACATACATGATTTTATAATTTATAGTACATGTATTTCAAAAGTAAAATCATAGAAATTTTAATACTATTATTTAACCCATCTTCAAAATATCACTTATTATGTTATATGGGTGAACATGTGCTCGGTATAATGACTAGTGGAATATTTAAAAATTTTTGAATTCAGTAAGTCAGTGAGTATTTGAAAGAGCACCTCTCAGTTTGGGCTAGTCACTTAAATCCTGAACAGCACAGGTTTAGACTACATCATTCTGCAAAACAAGTCTCATTCTCTTGAGCTCTCCTGACATTTACATTTTTAATTAAATAATTACTAAAACATTTTAATATGGTAGTCCCTGCATTACTGCAAATGCACAGGTAAGTATTGTTACTTTCCTTTATCTGTTACGCCCAGGAGCACATAATATTAATAAATTCATTTACAAAAATAGGTCATAGTAGATCACAGAATAGGTAACAATTCTGTGAAATAATATAAAGGAAAGATGCATAGCACAGTGAATTTTAACCATTTTCATTTCTTGGCACACATTCACTAATTACTAAAATTCTGCAGCACACCCAAAAATATATTTTTTGCTGATCTAACCAAAAAAATAGGTATAATTTTGACTCATTCACACCTGATGGCTATTGTTGTGTTAGCTGTTGTATTTTTTATTTGACAATCTAGAACAGGGGTGTCAAACTCATTTTCACCAGGGGCCACATCAGCCTCACGATTGCCTTCAAAGGGCCAAATGTAAGTTTAGGACTGCATAAATGTAACTACTCCCTAACAGTTAAGCGAGAACTCGGTGCTACTGCTGGGGAGAAACAAGGTGCCGAGCCAGATAAAACAAGGTGGAGGGCCAGATTGGCCTGCGGGCCTTGTGTTTGCCACCTGTGATCTAGGGGGAAAGAAGTCATTGCCCCTGACTAAATAATCAGGCATTACATGTTTCAAAAACCCTTGTGGCACACCACTGTGCCACAGCACACCAATTGTGTATTACAGGAGTATTACAGGAGCACTTGGGGGAACACTGGTTAGGAAGAGAGGCCTCCTAGAGGATGAAATGCCACAGCTTGGCCTTAAGGAGTATGGGGAGCTCAGCTTGAGAAAAGACAGGGATGAGGGGTTTCCAGGCAGGGGATCATCACTGAGATTAAAGTGAACGAAAGCAAACAGAAAGAGCCTCACTGTAGAGTAACCACAGGGAGTTGAATGTGGAGAGGAAGAGAGAATCTGGAGAGAGAGAGAAATAAGAGACCTCAATAAGGGGGACTTTGGACACTGAACATTCATTTTATAAAATGTTTCCTTTCCTCTCTCATCTGCTATGATATTATGCAGACTGGCTCAACTGCTCTTTCACAAAGCAAGGTTTCTAGTCCCACTGTTCACTTCGTCCAACCCTGCAACTCTGGCACTACATAAAATGCAGACTCTGGTCCCAACTCTTCTCATCTTATCTTTTCTTAGTCTCATTTTACCTGTTCTTCTTCTCGTCATTTTTCATTGTCTCCATGAGGATAACTTTTAAATGACCATTTTCAACACTGACCCATTGTCTACAATGTCATGGATTGGAGAAGTATAATTTAAAAAAATATCTCCCAACACAGAAAAGTCTCTCCACAAAGGTAAAAGACAAAAAAAAAAAAAAAACCAAAACAATTTTCTAACGGAATAAACACTAAACCAGAATATGAAATGTATTAAAGGCAATCTTCTAAGAGGCTGCAAAGACAAGAAGAATATATCTCACCTTTTTATATAGCTAAGTAGATATAACCCATTTTATACATATTTTTTAAAAACACTCTAATAACTGGTGCTCAAGTAGAGGACTTGAAATATCATTTGTCACACAAAATTCATTCTAGCTTCGCCTGATGACCATCTGTGTTCGCTAACTAACTTTATCTGGGAGAGAAACAAGGCTCTCATCCCCGTAGGACAGGAGGTAGGGTTACAACGGGGAGCAAGGCAGCAGACACCCAGCTCCAAGTCAGTCTCCTTCCTCCCAATGGAGACCAGTAGACACGAGTGCTATCTCCCTTGATGTTTGCGTTTCAAAGGCTTACAGCTTCAAGAGAAGGGCATTCTTGGGTCAGAAAGCTGACAAAAAGCATATCTTGTCTTCAAAAATATTTATATACTTGTGAACAGATGATAAGATGCCTACATTACAAGTTCTCTGAGGTAAATGCTGTAAGAAAAAGGAGGGGAGGAAAATCCCTCTGCTTATTTTATTTTTTATTTTTTATTTTTTTAAAGAACATTTTTAAAGATGATTTATTTATTTATTTTTGGAGAGAAGGGAAGGGAGGGAGAAAGAGAAGGAGAGAAACAGCAACATGTGGTGGCCTCTCGCGCTCCCCATACTGGGGACCTGGCCCGCAATCCAGGCACGTGCCCTGACTGGGAATTGAACAGGTGACCCCTTGGTTCACAGGTCAGCACTAGATCCACTGAGCCACACCAACCAAGGTGATTTTCAAAGAGAGAATTAAGTCTCTTGTTTTTAATTTATATTAGTCTTTTTTTTTAACTTTATTTATTTATTTTTAGAGAGAGGGGAAGGGAGGGAGAAAGACAGAGAGAAACATCAATGTGTGGTTGCCTCTCACATGGCCCCCAATGGGGACCTGGCCCGCAACCCAGGCATGTGCCCTGACTGGGAATCAAACTTGGGACCCTTTGGTTTACAGCCCGCGTTCAATCCACTGAGCTACACCAGCCAGGGCTATATTAGTCTTTACACATGCTTTCTCCATGGTATCACTACTTGGATAGTTCACCATCACCTCCAATGAAATACATTTAAATATCAAGTTTATTATCCTCTATCTAAATTTATTTCTTCACTTCTACCAATAATTTTACTTATTTTCTAATACCAAAGCTTGAAATCTCAGAGCGATTTTTGAAATATCTCTTTTTTTTTAATCGCTTCTCAGCGTTTTGGCTAAGATCAAGTGAAATAGCTCTTTTTTCAGTCTGCAGTAAATTCTCAATTGTTCCTATTCACTTTCTTCCAACTTTTTCATTACTGCCACTACCACTTCGCCTCACACCTAGGTTATGCAAAGATGTACTAACTTAGTGTTTTGCTTGTCCCTTAGACACTTCTGGTCCCCTAACTGATCTTCACAACCATCTAGTCATCCTTGTTTAGCATCTGCCCTTGATTTTTAGGAGCTGTAAGAAAGAGAACTCTGAGAAAAAGGAGCTACCATGTGAACTTGGTCTTTCTGTATATTTCATACTAACCTAATTCCTTAGCTCAAGTCCAAGTCCTCCTTACTGATCACCAAACACACTATGCTCACTTGTGAACTTCAGGTTTTTATTCACAAACTTCCATTTTCCTAATTTTCTTTCCTCTCTCTTCCCATAGTAGCATTATATACATAATATATAATATAAGCATTATATGTAATATAGGAAATAGATATAATTTTAGCACTTATCATAATTTATTCTACTTAACCTGTTTAGATTTCATCTTCTAGTTATGCGTCCCACAATGTGAAGTCTGAGACATCATTCCCATTGTTTCCAATCCCTCTGGGTTCTACAAAGCTTTCTACAAAGTTTATCCCTACTCACTTTATAACCTTTAGAATAAGACTAGAAAATGAGTAATCTGCATTGTAGACATGACCCCTCCCAAGCTCTGTATTTATAAATAACACATCTGTTAAACAGCTGAAGTTTACAAAATTTAATGATTATTTTTATAGAATTGCCTTTGTTAACTTTCCAATAAATTATTTATAATCCTGATATGCCTGCTAAAATGTTATTCATGCCCTGGCAAGTGTGGCTCAGTGGATTGAGCACCAGCCCAAAAACCAAAGGGTCACCAGTTCAATTCCCAGTCAGGGTACATGCCTGGGTTGCAGGCCAGGTCCCCAGTAGTGGGGCCACTTGAGGTAACCACACATTAATGTTCCTCTCCCTCTCTTTCTTTCTCCCTTCCCCTCTCTCTAAAAAAGTAAATAAATAAATTTTAAAAAATGTTACTCTCAATGTTAGTAGTTATATCAGGCAAACATACTTATTAACTCTGAAAATGTTTCCTTAGCCTTGGTCAATAGAAAAACCAAATTTCCTTCCTGGAAGCCTGGGTAATTTAATCTAAAATATTAAAATTTATGAACAATTCTTTGGAAACCCATATCAAGAAAGCATTTCTTTTTCTACAATGCACTGGCAATGGAAAATACACTTCAGTTTATAAAGAGGGACAATATCTTAATATGCAGCTTAAATTAAATCATGAATAAATGAATGTTGTGGCTTAAAATACATTAAAGCAGCATACAAAGGCAAGGGCATGCTTTATTCATGTGCAACTGTCCACTGGCTAGAAAAGCATATGGTAAAAGTAAGGATTCAATTATTTCATTTTTGAATAGATGTTACTGATTGATTATGAAGATTCAGTTCCTCAACAAAGCTTTCCCTCTGCCAACCACCCAAACTGATAGTAGTTTTTTTAATCTTAGTACCACAATATTTATATTTGGCATTGTATATTATTCTATATTATTGATGTGCTAAGTAAATAAATGCTAAAATGAATAGAGGAATTCCTCTCATTTAAAATATTCAACTCAATCCATGTCATTTTAACCCTAATCATGGCCACCGAAAGCTTTAAAGCCAAAGCCAGCCTTCAGTTCCAAAAGGGATAAAATGACTTATCATATTCTAAACTGTCTATGCATCCAATTGCTTCTAACAGCTGTTAACAGAAGCTTCAGAAACGCTCATTTCTGACAGATTTATGTGAATTTCTTCCTTGGGAATTGAAAATGTACAAATAAGAATTCAGATTTAAAAAGGCTTTGAATAAATGTCAAAGATCAGTCTTAGAAATACAAGAAAGCTAGAGAATTCAGAACTAAGCTTGTCAGTCTACACTTCATTTCATTTGTGGCTGCTTATCTCCCCTTTTACGTGGAGACATACCACACAAGCCATAAATCATTAGAAGGACAAGGTGAATTTAGACAGTGGGTAAAATTCCATGTCATCGGTCCCTACAGAGAGGGACGTAGGCTCACGCTCGGTTTATTTCCTGTTGGGCCTGTGAGCTATTCTTTGTATTAGGGATTTCAAATTAATTAAATACCAGAAACAGTATTTCTCAGTGTAAGCAAATGCCTTATAAAAGATATAAAACAAGCCATATGTAGCATGTACTTGAAATATATATACATATGTATTGGAACTTGAAATAAGTATTTCTGGAAGGGAGATAACCCACTGAGATATAAAACTGAAGAGTAAAGTTTTCAATAGCTTTGAATGCACTGAGTGTCAGCAATAAGCTGAAGCTGAGCACTGCTCCACGAGCACATGAAAACACCCGTTCAATCTGTGTCACTCAAAACCGCCTGTCGGGGCTGCTATAGAGAAGTTATTTGCATGATAACACACAGAAGCTGTGAAAAGTAATTGAAAATGATATTCTGGAAAACTAGAATGAATTTACAATCTTCCCAGTTTTTTTTTTAAGCAACAACTTTAAGTAGTTGGGCAAAGTGGCATTACCCATAAAAGTACTTTAAGAGCTATTTAAAAACTCATACTTTGTTCCAGAGTTTCGTTCAATAACATAAAAATATATTTATTGAGCTTCTATTACATATCAAGCACTTGCCAGGCTCTGGGGTAAAGAAGGGCAAGTAACACATCATCATAAAGCAGGAAAAGAGATAGAAAGATTTAAAGTACCACATGATAATTAATGTGATAAAGGAAAAGATTAAGTGGCCAATGAATGCAGAGGTAGAGGCCATTTCCTCGGAAAAAATAACAGAACACATAATATTTGAGCTACTTAAGCCTTATGGAATAACTAAGATTTTTGTAAAGGTAAAAACATATTCCAGGGAGAGGTAAAATAGGAACAAAAGCACAGAGCATTGAAAGTGTATGCATAAGAAAAATAATTCAGCATGGGTTTGGTGAATAGCAGGACCAGGGGGAGAAATGATTGCTGGGAGGTAAGATTGAAAAGTACTTTGAGGCAGATTGATGATTTAAATTTAATTAAGTAGTTATCAGATGAGGTATGAGGTATGATATGTAAACATAATCTGAATACCCTCAAGTCCCTCTGACTTGCAGGTACAAATGACACAATATTAGCATCAAAACTCAATTTTAGGCCCTGGCTAATGTGGCACACTTGGTTGGAGCATCGTCCTGTAACCAACGGCTGCAGCTCAGGGAGGGCACATGTCTAGTGGTTATTTGATCCCCGTCCAGGCATAGGTGCCTGCAGAACCCCCACTCTGGCTGTGTTTGGGTAAGCTCTCTACTCTGGGCATGTATGGAAGGCAACCAAATGATGCTTCTCTCTTACATGGATGTTTCTCTCTCCCTTCCTCTCTCTAAAAAAAAAAATACAATGGAAAAAAGTGTCCTCAGGTGAGGATT